>CAUYQV010177709.1:0-46962 GCA_963574575.1 Galagoides demidoff
AGGCGCCCGCCACAACGCCTGGCCATTTTTTGGTTGCAGCCATCATTGTTGTTTGGCGGGCCCGGGCTGGGGATTCGAACCCGCCACCTTAGGTGTACGTGGCTGGCGCCTTAGCCGATTGAGCCACAGGCGCCGAGCCCAAATGGATTCCTTTTAAAGGAAAAGAGTCAAATGATCAATAAAATGTCTCCTCATAGGAAAATACAATTCTCCTCATAGGCCAAGCATCAGATCACTATCAGCAGCACTGCTCTCCTGGGAGACCTGCCTGAAATTAATAACTGCCTTCTGTTACTTAGCTCACCAGAAATCTAAGTATATATCTGGTGACCTATGTAACAGAAAATTTAGGTTAAGAGACAAGTCTTTCAGTTTTGAATTATCACTGCAAGAGTTGCGTCTTTAGGATAGGTAAGATATTATTTTTGAATTGAAAATTCAATTAAATTTCTCTTGTCACTGGCAAAAATTTGACAAAATCTCCTTGGATGTCCGAGTAAAGAAGCATACCATTGAGTCATCAAACCTGTGAGAGAAAAAGAGCATAATTGTGGGGAGTCCTAGGATGACAGCTATGTAGGAGCCCAGGAGTAGCCAGTTCAGAAGTGGGGTATAGGAGGCAGGTCTTTCAGGAGAGCAGTGCTGCTGATCGCGATCTGATGCTTGGCCTATGAGGAGAATTGTATTTGAGACATTTTGTTGATCACTTGAAACATTTGAGAAGAATTGGCAGTAGGTACACAGCAAATAAAAAAGGCAGTTATTAATTTCAGGGAAAAAATTGTATAGGAGAGGAAAGGTATTCATAGCATACAGTCTGGTTCAATAATAAACAATCTTTACTTAGTCATAATAATAATATAAACATTGTGGGTGGCGCCTGTTGCTCAGTGGGTAAGGCGCTGGCCCCATATACCAAGGGTGGCGGGTTCAAACCCAGCCCCAGCCAAACGGCAACAAAAAAATAGCCGGGTGTTATGGCGGGTGCCTGTAGTCCCAGCTACTTGAGAGGCTGAGGCAAGAGAATCACCTAGGCCCAGGAGTTGGAGGTTGCTGAGAGCTGTGATGCCTCGGCACTCTACCAAGGGTGATAAAGTGAGACTCTGTCTCAAAATAAATAAATAAATAAACATTGAAAATTAATTTAACAAAAACTGTGATGAAATTATATAAGATGGGGAAAATGAAAACAGGAAGGTTCTAAAGGTGCTAAATCTTTATGTAACATAATAGAAAGTTAATGTCTAGGATTGGGTTGAGTGTGGTAGCTCATGACTATAATCCCAACACTTTGGGAGGCTGAGGTAGGATTGCTTAAGACTAGGAGTTGGAGATTCACTTGGGCAACGTAGGGACATCCTATCTCTAGAAGTAATTTAAGATCCAGTTCTTCCACCGCCCCTGCTGCAGGTCTCAGCAGGGTAGGAGGAGCAGCAGTGGCCAGGCAGCCCATCTTCACCTAGGTTTTTGGTGTGCTGCAGTCTGCAGGCACCTGGCGTGTGCCCTGCCCACAGCCAAGATGCCCAAAAGGTCGACTCTGTGGAAGGCAGGGTGAAGGAAAAATCCAAGAACAGATTGGCAGCTGGAGTGCAATGGCATGATCATAGCTCACTGTAACCTCTAACAGGTCAGCCAAACCTGTTCCTGCAAAAGTGAAAATGAAGCCAAAAAAGGCAAAGGATAACTCTACAGACAAAAAAAGTGCAACCAAAAGGGAAAAGGGGAGCAAAGGCTGAAGTGGCTGAGCAAGAAACTAAAGAAGATTTAGCTGTAGAAAATGGAAAAACTGAAAATGAGGAGAGTCCAGCAGCTGACAAAGCAGGAGAGAAAGAAATCAAGTCTGTGTAATCAGTGGTTCCCCCTCTCCCTTCTAGTTGAGAATTATCAAATATTTTGTAAATGCAAATATTTTAGTAGCTCTAGAAACTTTTTTTTTTTTTTTGGTAGAGACAGTGTCTCACTTTGTTGCCCTTGGTAGAGTGCTGTGGCGTCACACAGCTCACAGCAACCTCCAATTCCTGGGCTTAAGCGATTCTCTTGCCTCAGCCTCTCGAGTAGCTGGGACTACAGGTACCCGCCACAACGCCCGGCTATTTTTTTTTTTTTTTTAGTTGCAGTTCAGCTGGGGCTGGGTTTGAACTCGCCACCCTGGGTATATGGGGCTAGTGCCCTACTCACTGAGCCACAGGTGCCGCCCACTTTTTAATTTTTTTTGAGACAGAGTTTCAGTATGTTGCCCTCAGTAGAGTACTTGCTGTCAGAGCTCACAGCAACCTCAAACTCTTGGGCTTAAGCGATTCTCTTGCCTTAGCCTCCCAAGTAGCTGGGACTAAAGGCACGCATTGCAACACCCAGCTATTTTGTTGTTGTTGTTGTAGTTGTCATTGATGTTGAGCAGTCCCGAGCTGGGTTTGAACCCACCAGCCCGGGTGTATGTGGCTGGCGCCCTAGCTGCTGAGCTAAGGGCACCGAGCCTCTAGATACATTTTTAAGGAAAAGGAAATCCCATGTCATCCCACTTTTTAAGCGTAAATGCTTTTTTTTTTTTTTTTTGAGACAGAGCCTCAAGCTATCCCCCTGGGTCGAGTGCCATGGCATCAAGGCTCATAGCAACCTCCAACTCCTGGGCTCAAGCGAGTCTCCTGCCTCTGCCTCCCAAGTAGCTGGGACCACAGGCGCCCGCCACAACACCTGGCCATTTTTTGGTTGCAGCCATCATTGTTGTTTGGCGGGCCCGGGCCGGGGATTCGAACCCACCACCTTAGGTGTACGTGGCTGGCGCCTTAGCCGATTGAGCCACAGGCGCCGAGCCTATAAGTGCTTTTTTAAAGAAGTCATTCACTTATTTATTTTTTGGTACAACTAGAAAAAGTGTGGGATGTTTTGGGTGTCAGCTTTGACTGTCTTGAGTGTCAGCTTAACGTTCCATAGATGGGGGATTAATTTTTAGATTCCACAATGCAAAGGATACTTAATGGCAATATGGAGTCCTAGGTCTGCATTTAATGTCTTGAACATTTAAAATTACTTCTCTTCACTCTACTTGTTTCCAAAAGAAAAGAAAAAAAATTACTTCTATTTCCATGTTGTTTAGAATTGTTTCCTTAAGGACAACTGTTCCTGTGATGGTGGTCTTCCCTGTTAGAATTGCATAAACTCTGTAACATCTTTATTAGTGATAGTCTTATTTACCCAATAACTTTGTTAAGGTGCTGTGAAGAGGTGGCGCCTGTGGCTCAAAGGAGTAAGGCACTGGTCCCATAAGCCAGAGGTGGTAGGTTCAAAACCATCCCCAGCCAAAAACCACACACAAAAAAAAGGTGCTGTGAAGGACTTAACATTTGAGTATGTAGTATTTATGGTAATAAATTGTGAATTGGTAGGACTTATGTAACAGCTTATCAGCATTTGAAGATACAGATACTCGATATCCTTTTAAGGAAAATTTGCGATCAATTTTTTTTTTTTTTATACAGAGTCTCAAGCTGTCTCCCTGGGTAGAGTGTCATAGCTCACAGCACCCACCAACTTGGCCTTGTCTCCCAGAATGCTAGGATTACAGGTATGAGCCCTGTGGTCGCTTGAGCTTACAAGTTCAGACCAGCCTGAGCAAAAATCAAGACTCCATCTCTACTAAAAATAGAAAAACTGAGGCAAGAGGATTGCTTGAACCTGAATTGGTCTCAAAAAATTTTTTACGCTTGGCTCAGCACCTGTACCTCAGTGGTTAGGGTGCCAGCCCCATAAACCGAGTCTGGTGGGTTCAAATCCGGCCCAAGCCTGCTAAACAATAATGACAACTACAACAAAAAAAATACCTGGGCATTGTGACAGGCACTTGTAGTCCCAGCTACTCGGGAGGCTGAGGTAAGAGAATCGCTTGAACCCAAGAGTTTGAGGTTGCTGTGAGCTGTGACACCACAGAAGTCTACTGAAGGCAGCATAGTGAGAATGTCTCAAAACAAACCAAAAAAAAAAGATCAGCACCTATAGCACAGGGGTTATGGTGTCAGCCACATGCACTGAGGGTGGCGGGTTCAAACCTGGCCCAGGCCAGCTAAACAACTGCAACAAAAAAACAGCTGGGCATTGTGGTGGGCACCTGTAATCCCAGCTACTTGGGAAGCTGAGGCAAGAGAATCTCTTAAGCCCAAGAGTTTGAGGTTGCTGTGATGCCATGGCACTCTACCCAGGGGGACATAAAAAAAAATTTTTTTTTTAAGTTGGAAGGTCATTGTAATAACTATTTTTTTTTTGAGACAGAGCCTCAAGCTATCCCCCTGGGCAGAGTGCCGTGGCATCACAGCTCACAGTAACCTCCAACTCCTGGGCTCTAGAGAGTCTCCTGCCTCAGCCTCCCAGGCAGCCAGGACCACAGGCACCAGCCACAACGCCCAGACATTTTTGGTTGCAGCCCTCATTGTTTTGGCAGGCCCGGGCTGGATTTGAACCCACCACCTTAGGTGTATATGGATGGTGCCCTAGCCACTTGAGCTACAGGCGCTGAGTCCATTGCAATAACTATTTTAAAAGAATTACAATAAATGACTTTTTAGATTTGGGGTACATATGTTAAGAATTGTGTATAAATTGAAATGTCTACACTGATGCTCAATACAACCAATAAAATCTCAATTATAAAAGAAAAAAATTGAAATTAGTGGGGCACAGTGATGTGTGCCTATAGTTCCAGCTACTTGGGAAGCAAGTTGGAGGATCCTTGAGCCCAGGAGTTGGAGGTTATAGTGAGCTATGATCATGCCACTGAACTCCAAGCCTGGGTGAAAGAGTGAGACCCTGTCTCTTTAAAAAGGTCTAAGATTGGCTCAGCGCCTGTGACTCAAGTGGCTAAGGCTCCAGCCACGTACACCTAAGGTGGCGAGTTCGAATCCAGCCCGGACCCACCAAACAACAATAATGGCTGCAACCAAAAAATAGCCAGGTGTTGTGGCGGGCGCCTGTGGTCCCAGCTACTTGGGAGGCTGAGGTAGGAGACTCGCTTGAGCCCAGGAGTTGGAGGTTGCTGTGAGCATTGAAGCCATAGCACTCTACCCAGGGTGACAGCTTAAGGCTCTGTCTCAAAAAAAAAAAAAAAAAAAAAAAAGGTCTAAGATTAATGAACCAAAAAAGGGCTTTAAAAGAAAGTATTTGCCTTTAGGGCAGCAGTTCTCACCCTGTGGGTCACAACTCACAGGAACTGTATTAAAGAACTGTGGGGCATTAGGAAGGTTGAGAACCACTATTTTAGGAAATAGTGCTGGAAGTAGAAAAACTATTTCTCATTATAATCCTTTTAGTACTATTAGACCAGTGATTTTTTTGATTTTTTTTCCTTTTTTTTTGTAGGGACAGAGTCTCACTTTATTGCCCTCAGTAAAGTTCTGTGCTGTCACGGCTCACAGCAACCTCAAACTCCTGGGCTTAGGTGATCTTCCTGCCTCAGCCTCCTGAGCAGCCGGGCCGGGACAACAGGTGCCCGCCACAACGCCCGGCTATTTCTCTGTTGAAGTTTGGGTGGGGCTGGGTTTGTGAAAGGGTGGCACAGTTTGAACCTGCCACCATTGGTATATGGGCCCTACCCACTGAGCCACACTGCTACCCCTAGACCAGTGATTTTCAACTGCTGTGCCATGAGAGGATCTTAGGTATGCCGTGAAAATATTTAAAGATCATTAATGAAATTACTTTCCGAAGAAGTTCAAAGCATATAAGTATATATATATATATATATTTTTTTTTTTTTTTTTTTTTTTTTTTGAGAAAGAGTCTCAAGCTGTCACCCTGGGTAGAGTGCTGTGACCTCACTGCAATCTCCAACTCTTGGACTTAAGCAATTCTCTTGCCTCAGCCTCCCAAGTAGCTGGGGATACAGGCGCCTGCCACATGCTGGGCTACTTTTGTTGTTGCAGTTGTTGTTGTTTAGCAGGCCCGGGTCAGGTTTAAATCCACCAGCCTTGGTGTATGTGGCTGGCACCCTACCCACTGAGCTACAAGCACTACCAGTATGTGTGTGTGATGAACATATTCTAAGTGTGCTGTGGGGAATTTAATCATAAGGTTAGGTGTTCCATGAGATAAAAAAGTCTTTATCACTTTGCCTATATTCTTTAATAACAACAAAAGGACACAGATATTCCTTATTTGATTCCCGGTGAGTCTGATCAAATCTGAAGGTGCTCACTGTATACATATTTCAGAAGTAAATCATCAGAGGTTTGCAATGTTTGGAATGAGAACATTGTCCTCCACCATTAGTGTCAATGACTCAGTGAGATGCTAAGAACGAAGTATCTGGCAATGGTTTAAGTTCCTCCCAGTAATCCAAATTCCATGAAATCATTAAAAACATGTAAGTGTAAGACAGGTTTTATTCAATTTCTCCTTTGGTCTTCTGCCAGATTCCCATCCTTGTTGCCTTGCCTATGTGAAGGTCCTGGCATGCAAATTCAGTTACACTAGGCATCAAGAATTAGACCAGGCTGGGTGTGGTGGCTCACATCTGTAACCCTAGCACTCTAGGAGGCCAAGGCAGATGGATTGTCTGAGCTCAGGAGTTCAAGACCACCCTGAACAAGAGTAAGACCTCGTCTCTAAAAAATAGCTGGGTGCTGTGGTGGGTGCCTGTAGTCCCAGCTACCAGGGAGGCTGAGGCAAGAGAATCGCTTTGAGCCCAAGAGTTTGAGATTGCTGTGAGGTATGACATCACGACACTCTACCAAGGGTGACAAAGTGAAACTCTGTCTCAAAAACAAAACCAAACCAACCAACCAAGAGTTAGACTAGCTCATTTACGCTGTGAAGTTGTGTTGAAGCCCACACCAGCCTAGAATAAATGTAGTCCCTTCTGCCTCACATGAGCCTAATAGTTCCTGACCTGTTTGAGTCTAGGGCCCCAAGCCTTGTAACAGGGTGTATTCTCAGTCCAGTGTGCACTACTGGCTCACATTCCTGATGAGACCTCTGTGTTCATTTGTACATGATGAAAATCTCTGCCTCTGTAATGCCAATTTCCCTGCAAAATGATTTCCTCTCAAAGAAACATGTCTATGTTCCAAGTTGAAAATTCTACATTAACTCACTGAGTTTTATGGATTAGGAAGGTGAGTTTAATTCCCTTACTCGACCCTCCATATCTTCCTTAGTATGTTAGACAAATTCCAGAGGGAATCTACAAAAAGACACCAATGGAGAGAAAACCTTTATTTGCATATTAACAAACATGGGGGAAGTAAGAAAAGGCAAATGAGAATGAGATTAAGGTGGAAGGATCTTGGTGGAAGAAGAGAAGGGCCCTTTGGAAATTCAGGAGAAAGAGCAGAGACAATCTTGAAGTCACAGCCACAGCCACAGCTAGTCCCTTGTTGGCATCTGAACTCTGCTCTCCTCTCACTCTCCCCTGGGACTTTTCTTTCCTTAGCTCACAGTCTCACTGTTGGCCCCCTTTCCTTGTCTCACAGTTCCAGGGTGTTTCCTCCCCCAAATCCAATGGAGGAGTGCAGCTTCACAGCCAGTAGGCTGGGCAGCAACTACTCAAAAGCTGTTACTTGGATTTTTTGCACCTCTTAGTGATTTTGACACCCCTGGACCGCCAGGAATGGTCCCTCCTACCACCAGAGGACTCTGGCTTTTCTAATAAGGAAGATCCTGGCCAATCAGTCCATGAAGGGCCTGGATTCTCCTCCAGGCTGGTGTCTCTCAAGAAATGCTCCTGAGGGTGGAAGGTGCTGCTACAGCAGGGGATGTCACTTGAGTTTTCAGGTATGTAGTCTGTGGTGAAAGAAAGGTGGGAGAGGAAAACTCAACCCTCTCTTTCTCCCAAGTGTGGGTCCTTAAGCCCCTCCCTAGCCATTTTCTTTCCAAAGCCAAAGGCCTCAACTGAAAGTCCTGCTCTGGTGGCATGCCTTCTTCCTTTTCCAGGCACCTCCCACCCCTCAGTTGTTAGACCAGCCCATTCCTCCAGCCTCACCTGGGGCTGAAGCAGAGGATGAACATTCTTCACACTCCCATTTCTTACTGTTAGATCTAAGAGAGGAACAGCTCCTGTGGGTTCCATGGGATCCGCAGGTAGCACACAGAATGAGGCGCCACCTCCTAAAGAAGAGCCAAGAAGAGTTGTGGAGACAAATAGAATACTAACTACCATTCTTGGATGTTGGTTATGGGCCAGTCTCAGCTCTGCTTAGGGCTTCCCAGACATTTTTTGCTGTACATTTTATACATGAAGGATGCATGGCTCAGATAGGCTAAGTGCTGATCCTAGGAGGCTTCAGTCAGCACAGCCCGTTGTAAGGTGGATTTGGAAAGGAATTAATCCTGAGTGTCTCTCCATTGAGCACAAGGAGGAGATCCTGCACAGGAAACCTGTTCATTTACACACGAGTGAGTCAGGGGCAAGTCAAGGAAGGGAATTAGCAATTGTGTTCACCCTCAGATCTGCAGAAAAGACTCATTTTTTGCTCCTAACATCTCTGCCAAGTTCTGACTATAAGATGGCACTGACTGACAAAAACTCTTTCTATGCAAAAGCCTTTCCTTACCCTTCATCCTCAAAGCTGTCTCTGCCTTGTTCATACAGACAGATGGGGGCATCACAATGCTGATAGCGCTGATACAACTCTGAAAAAGCCCCTGGCTCAAGTTCCCAGGCAGCATCTCTGCAGTGGGAGAAGAAACTGAGTAAGGGACACACAATCACTTCATGAAACTCTTGTCCATCAAGGAAGAACCAGGAGATCCCAAGGAAGGCACAGTAAGAGATCAACAGGCTGCTTGAACACTTCCAACAAGGCTGAGCAAGTAGCCTAGCAGTGGAAAAGGGTTGAAGCAGGATGAGTGGAACATAAGTGTTCCTTAGTTCTACTCTGGAATTCAAGAACCCAATACTCCAGGCAATTCTGATCCCCAAAATGCCCTTTTCAGAAACACATCCCCCTCCAACTTTTTCTCCCTCCTTTTTCATTGATAATTAAAAAGCACTCCCTTCACTTCTTCTCTCTTCACTATCATTGCCTCTGCTGCTCCTATCCTCTGTCTCACTGACCTCCTCTATAGAATAGAGGTAGGTAACCCACTCCCTGGTTAAATTCCAGCTTTAAGGTTTCCACTACCTGTCTGGAATGTGAATTCCCATTCTTAACATTTCTTTAGGAAACTCTTCTCGATTGTTACACTGTGGACATTTGAAGAAATGCTTTGCTGAGGTATGGGCATATTTCTGTAAGAGAAACATGGAAAAACTTAGTGTCTGTAAAAACACTTTGACCACCTTCTTTCCACTCCCATCCTCATCCCACAAAGAGGATGTTGTAAGAGAGCTTCACCGAGGGTGCAGGAAAAGGAGTTTGGATGGGCTAGGGTGAGGGCATCAAATCTAGGTGTTAGACCTGGGACCAAAATATTTTCAAGAGAGTTCCCAGGAGTGTCTCAGTTGTCATCTCTGCCATGGAGCCTGGCAGTGTGAAGTAGAGATCAGGACACTGGATACATGTTTCTCTTTTCTTCATCCCAAGAAGTGAGACTGATGTTAAGGGTACCTGACTCATTCTGGGATGAGTCCATTCACTCTAGCAAACTTGAGTATTTGGCTTAGTTTAAGGACTAGGACGAATGAGGTCCTGCTGGGTGCAGTGGCTCATGCCTATAAATCCCAGAACTTTGGAAGGTGGGGGCAAAAGGATCACTTGAGGGCAGGAAACTAGCCTAGGCAACATAGCAAGACCCCATCTCTACAAAATATTTTAAAAATTAGTTGGACATGATGGTACGTGACTACAATCCCAGGTATTAGAGAGGCTAAGGCATAAGGATCTCTTGAGCCAAGCAGTTTAAGGCTGCAGTGAACTATGATAGCGTCACACACTCCAGCCTCAGCAACAGAGCAAGATCCTGTCTCTAAAACAAAAAATAATAAAAATCAAAATTAAGAAAATGAATGAGGTCCCATAGGCCAAGGATGACCAGAGACTGGGCTAACTTTCCTCTAACTGCCTGAAATCAGCCCTGCACACAGGCCTTCAGCACGGAATTGTGGCAGGTCCCCAGAGCAGAGATAACCCCACCTGTATGCACTTGCGGTGGTAGACAGCTTGACTACAACACGGGCTCTGGATGTTCTCAATACTTGCTTGGGATAAATCTTCACAACATAAGACACAGCTTTCTTCCCCTACGTTCCCCTGTTGGAAGTCCTGTTTTGGGCGATGTTTTCCACAAAATGATCTGTAGCAGGGTAAACAGATTTGGTTTCTGGTTTGTCACTGATGCAGTTTTCTAGGTTCCTGGTCTAGGAAGGGTACTGAGCATCCAGGCTGGTGCTCAGTGAACCTCCATGTTCATGGGGAGAAGAAACAGGGTGAAAAACAGTCACATGTCTTCTCATAGCTGCTCTCCCACCAAGCAAAGCTTCCAGGACTTTCTGCACAGCCTCTTGTTCCTGAAGGCCCCACTTAGTTCTGAGCAGCTGTCTATGAACCCCAGCTGTTTGTAATTTAAGGAGGGGCTGGGAAGCAAGAAGAAACCCAAGTCAAAACATTGTTTCTTATCACTGAATAGAGGGACAGATTCCCTGGTGAACTGAAACAGGCCTGTGAGAATGAGACTCTGATTTCGTTAGTGGCTAAATAGTAAGTTTCAGAAGGGCAGCCCAACTTTTCCCCTTCCTCACTCACTTGTACTCTCCAAAAAATTGTGAAAGGCAACCCCTTTCTTGGCCACAAGGCAGATGGAAGTTTCTGACGCACTGATCCTTCTGGCAGTTGATAGCAGCTCCCTTTTTCTTGCACACAAAGCAGATCTGCAAATGAGATCCAGAGGTGCTCAGGATAGCCACCCCCACTCCACAGACACACATGTCATGGGATATCTTTCTACGGAATGGAAATCATGTGAAGCAACAGCCATTCCCTTTTCTCAGTGGTCCCAAAAGCTTTGGGGCACCCAGAAGCTAAGCTTTGGGCAGCATTGCATCTTTTTTTGTTTTCTCAGGATATAGCTCCCTCTCACTTAGGATACTACACCCCAGAAGAATAAAACTTAAGAGAAAGAGCAGTTGGGAAATCTAAATATCCCTTAACTTCTAAACTAGCAACTAGGGAAAAGAGCAGAAAGAGGGATGATGAGAGAGGTACAAGAAGAGGCCAACCCCAAGGTCCCCTTTTCAGGGGATTCTAACCTTCCTAGAAGCCCGGGCTGCCTCCTTTTTGATGTCTTCAGGTAGGAATCCATGAAAACCTCTGTTGGACTGGCCCCTCTGAGGCAGCTTGCTAGATAGGATCTGAGGGGCAGCAGAACCAGGCTGTCAAATCAATTGTCCATGAAACAGTGCACTGAGGTGAGGAGGATGACAGGGTAAGAGAGCTAAGGAATAGAGCTTGGTGGAATATATATCATTTACAGGGTACTTTATTTAATGAAGGCTTATATACTATGTATTGGGTACTAAGCACTTTTCAAATATTAATTCACTGAATCCTCCTAACAACCCTAAGATGTAGAGAATATTATCATCCACATTTTCTCAGAGGGGTGGGGAATCTGTAGCCTTCTGGATCATAGACGGTAGCCTTTTGACTGAATTGAAATTTTATAGAACAAATATGGGGATTTGTTCTGTGAAGTTTTGATTCAGTTCAGGGGCCACACTTGGGGATCAAAAGGGTCACATGTGGCCTTGAGGCCTCGGGTTATCCACTCCACCCACCTCTGTGCTATTGCTGCCTCTCCTCTACTGAGGGCTGCTCTTGTGTGCTGAGCTCTTTGAGGAAACATTCCCTCTGTAATGACTCATTTTATGCTTACCAAAACCCTATGACATAGATGCTACTGTGACTCTCATCTTACAGGGGAGACCCTGAGGTGCAGCCCAGTAAGTGACAAGGCTGGGGTCACACGAGAGAGGAGGAGCAAAACTGTTATTCACACAGTTCCCATGGAACCTGCACTCTTACCCTTCCTGCTGTATTGTCCCTCAGTACAGAATAAATACTCTTCTCAGAGTACTACAGGAAGGAAAAAAGGGTTTTAAAATCTGACTATGGTCATTCTGCATTATAGGGGTGGGGAAGGAGTTAGATTTTTCTTTTAAAAACACACTTTAGGGCAGCACCTGTAGCTCAGTAGGTAGGGTGCCAGCCACATACACCAAGGCTGGAGGGTTTGAATGAGCCTGGGCCAGCTAAACAATTATGACTGCAACAACAACGAATAGCCGGGCATTGTAGTGGGCGCCTGTTGTCCCAGCTACTTAGGTGGCTGAGGCAAGAGAATTGCTTAAGCCCAAGAGTTTGAGGTTGTTGTGAGCTGCAAAGCCATAGCACTCTACCCAGGGTGACATAGTGAGACTCTGTCTCAAAAAATAAATAAATAAAAACACACTTTAAAGGGGATTTTGTGTCTGCAAAGTTCCCAAAGCAGAGTATAGAATGGGAAATCAAGGGAAAAAAAATCTAAACTGTTTTGTTACATACATTGGGAGAATGTTAGCAGCCTACCCCCCATCCAAAGAATCTTCCCTAAATCCTGAGAAGGGTGCTGGACTTCCTACGGTAATTACATGAAATGCATAATGGGAGCTCAGGTTATTTTATTTAAAATATATATATATATATATTTGTTTTTTTAGAGACAGAGTCTCACTTTGTCACCCTTGGTAGAGTGCCTTGGCATCACAGCTCACAGCAACCTCCAGCTCTTGAGCTTAGGCGATTGTCTTGCCTCAGCCTCAGGTGCCCGCCACAACGCCTGGATATTTTTTGTTTGCAGTTTGGCTGGGGCCGGGTTCGAACCCGCCACCCTCGGTAAATGGGGCTGGCGCCCTACTCACTGAGCCACAGGTGCCACCCTATTTTAACATTATATTAAGGTGACCCTGAAATGTTAGTTGACTTGAGGGCAGTTGGATTACAGCTGTATGTTCCCAATTATGGTTAAAACACATATGAGACATATTTTAACACTAAATATCTCAAGGTTTTAGGATAATATGAGTTATTTCTGTTTTCTTTATACCTTTAAGTAGTATTCATATTTTCAACAATGAGTATATGTTATTTCTATAGACAGAAAAATCAATAGTGAAAGCTTAGAAACAATGTAAATGTCCTACAATTAGGGGTTTGTTTTGATACTTTTGGGCACATCCATACATGAAATACCAATTAGCTATTAAAAAGAAAAAACTAGATATGTTCTATGTGGAAAGATCTCCAAAATATATGAGATTAAAAAAATATACAAAACACTGTGTAGAATATGTTTATTTTTATGTTCAAAATGTATATGTTTGTGAATGCATCAAAATTAATCAAGCCCTAACACTTAACAGGACTTACCAGAAAGGAAAATCATAGACTAAGCTTTTTCATGAACATAGATACAAAAATCAAACAAAACATAAACAAACTGAATCTGGTACCATATAAAAAGGATAATACATCATGACCAAGTAAGGTTTATACCAGGTTTATACCAAGCTTTGTTTAACATTAAAGAATCTAGTTGATGTAACAAACCACATTAACAAAATAAAAGAAAAATCAAAAAATCAAGATCATCTCAATAAATGTAGAAATTGTATCTGACAAAAATTCAACACACATTCATGATACCCTTGGCAAACTGGGAATAAAAGGGAACATCAATTTGATAAAAAATCTATAAACAAAACCTATATCTAACATATTTTCAATAGTGAAAAATTAGATGCTGTCCCTGATGGCGGGAACAAGACAAAGATAACAACTCATATGATTTCTACTAAACATTAGCTTGAAGGTCCTAACCAGTAAAATAAGGAAAGAAGAGAAATAGAGGCAAAGATTGGAAATGAAGTAGAACTGTCTTTATTTACACATGACATGATTGTGTACACAAAAATCCTAAGGCATTTATCACAAAATTAAAAACAAAAACAATGACTGGCCTAATAAGCAAACTTAATAGGATCACAGGATACAAAATATATATATTTCTACATACCAGCAACAAACTTGAAAATAAAATAAAAATACTGTTTATACTAATATAACCACAAAATATTTAGGAATACATTTAATAAAAGATGTGCAAGACTTCTTCACTAATACTACAAAACATTGTTGAGATAAATTTTTAAAGCGCTAAATAGAGAAATATACTATATCTATGGATCAGAATATAATTTAATTCTTCTCAAATTGACCTATACTTCAATGCAATTCCAATCATGATTGAGCAGGCCTTTTTTTTTTTTTTAAACTTGACAAGCTTGGCGCCTGTAGCAAAGTGGTTACAGCGCCAGCCACATACACTAAGGCTGGTGCGTTCTAACCCAGCCCAAGCCAGCTAAACAACAATGACAACTACAACAAAAAATAGCTGGGCATCATTGTGGTGGGCGCCTGTAGTCCCAGCTACTTGGGAAGTTGTGGCAAGAGAATTGCTTGAGCCCAAGAGTTTGAGGTTTCTGTCAGCTGTGACATGATGGCACTCTACCGAGGGATGCAGTGAGACTCTGTCTAAAAAAAAAAACAAAAACAAACAAACAAACAAAAAAACCTTTTGGAACCTGTAGCTCAGTGGGTAGGGTGCTGGCCACATATACCCAGGCTGGTGGGTTTGAACCTGGCCTGGGCCTGCTAAACAACAATAACAACTGCAACAACAACAAAATAGCCCAGCGTTGTGGCGGGTGCCTGTAGTCCCAGCTACTTGGGGGGCTGAGGTAAAGAGGGTCTAATAGCCAAAACAATCTTGAAAAGACTGTACAACTTATAATACTTAATTTCAAGACTCTATAAGGCACAATAAAAAAGACACGGAGCTAATTGCCATAAGAATAGACACATAGATCAATGACATAAATAGGTCATCCAGATCCACTGATATATGATTAGTTGATTTTGATAAAGGCACCCAGAGTAGGCAATGATTTCTTGAGACACATAAAAAGCACTAACCATAAAAACAAAAAATTGATAAAATGGACTTGATTAAAATTAAAAACTTTTTCTTTGAAAGACTACTAAAAGAATGAAAAGGCAAACCACAAACTATGAAGAAAATAGTCACAATACATATATCAAAAAAAGAATATGTATCCAGAACATAGAAATGATTTTATAACAACTCAATAAGACAAAACAACTCAATTTTTAAAATGGCCAAAAACATTTGCTCAAATACTTCACAAAAGAAAATATGAATATGAATATGAATGGCCAATAAGCACATGAGCAGAAGCTCAACATCTTTAGTCATCAGAAAAATGCAAATTAAGCCATAACGAGACACTAATACACACCAAGCAGAATAGTGAAAATTAAAAAGACTGATAATACCAAGTTTTACAAAGAATGTTGTGCAACTGGAACTTTCGTAAATTGCCTGTGGGAGTAGAAACTGGTACACCACTTTGGAGAGTGACTTGGCAACTTCACATAAAATTAAACATCTAGTTAGCATTCAGTCCGTAACCCCACTCTTAGGTATTTACCCAAGAGAAGTGGGAACGCATATTCACAAAAAGACTTGTGCATGAGTGCTTATAGCAGCTTTATTTATAACAGTCTGCAAACGTAAACAATTCAAATGTCCATCAACAGGTGAATAGATAAGCAAATTATAGCATACTCATACAACAGAATACTACTAGACAATAAAAAGGCACAAGCTATGGCTCGTGCCATATAGCACAGTGGTTATGGCACCAGCCACATACACTGAACATGGCTGGTTTCAGCCTGGCGCGGGCCAGCTGAACAACAATGACAGCTGCAACAAGAAAATAGCCTGGCATTGTGGCAGGCACCTGTAGTCTCAGCTACTTGGGGAGGTTAAGGCAAGAGAATTGCTTAAGCCCAAGAGTCTGAGGTTGCTATGAGTTGTGACACTATGGCACTGCACCGAGGGTGACATAGTAAGACTCTCTCTCAAAAAAAAAGAAGGCACAAGCTACAGATGTACAGATGCATGCAACAACATGGGTGAATCTCCAAAATATTGTCTTAGGAGAAAAAGCCAGGTGCAAAAGCATATATGCTGTATGAGTCCATTGGTATGCAATAAAAGAATATGCAAAATAATCTATAGATCAGAATAATGATTATATCTGGTGGGATTGACCAGAAGAGGGTAGGAAGGAATTTTTTTTTTTTTTTTTGAGACAGAGCCTCAAGCTGTCGCCCTGGGCAGAGAGCTGTGGCATCATAGCTCACAGCAACCTCCAACTCCTGGGCTCAAGCTAGTCTCCTGCCTCAGCCTCCCAAGTAGCTGGAACCACAGGTGCCTGCCTCAACGCCCAGCTATTTTTTGGTTGCAGCTATCATTGTTGTTTCGGCAGGCCCAGGCTGGATTTGAACCCCCCAGCTCAGGTATATGTGGCTGGCGCCTTAGCTGCTTGAGCCACAGGGGCTGAGCCGAAGGAACTTTTTAGAATGATGAAAATGCTAATTTATTTTGATTGAGGCAGTGGTTACATGGGGATATACATTCATCAAGCCTCATCAAACAGTACACTTAAAATTGGTAGATCTGGCTGGGCGCCTGTGGCTCAAGTGGCTAAGGTGCCAGCCACATACACCTAAGGCGGTGGGTTTGAATCCAGGCTGGGCCCACCAAACGACAATGACGGCTGCAACCAAAAAATAGCCAGGCGTTGTGGTGGGTGCCTGTGGTCCCAGCTACTTGGGAGGCTGAGGTAGGAGACTCACTTGAGCCCAGGAGTTGGAGGTTGCTGTGAGCTGTGATGTCACAGCACTCTACCCAGGGGGACAGCTTGAGGCTCTGTCTCAAAAAAAAAAAATTGATAGATTTTACAGTATGCAAATTATACCTGATAAAAAAGAATATTGGGAAAAAATAACTGGAAGGATGTTCTGTTAATAGCATTTATTTCTAGGGAGAGAGACAACTGGGAATATTGCTTTTGGAAGACATATTTTATTTCTCTTATACTTTAAAGTATTTAAACTGATAGATTTTATACCAGGAACATTTTTTTTTTTTTTGAGACAGAGTCTCACTTTGTTGTCCTCAGTAGAGTGCCATGGCGTCATAGCTCACAGCAACCTCAAACTCTTGAGCTCAAGTGATTCTCTTGCTTCAGCTTCCAAGTAGCAGGGACTATAGGTACCCACCACAATGCCTATCTATTTTTAGAGGCGGGGTCTCACTCTTGCTCAGGCTGGTCTTGAACCTGTGAGCTCAGGCAATTTACCTGCCTGGGCCTCCCAGAGTGCTAGGATTATAGGCATGAGCCACCATGCCCTGCCCATATTATTTTTTTTAAATGAATTTTAAAAGAAAAGAGGTAATAAGAAAAACAAATAGGGCTATGGAACCGAGTAACTAGATGCAAAAATAGAGCATAGTCTGTATATCAGAAGCCACAGAACTTTTTTTAAAGCAAAGGAGGCCTTATACTCACAAGACAAAAATAATGCACGCTCAGATTGTCTTTCTGAAGAAATTCCCCTAATTTTTCGGGATCCCCAGGTTCTTGAAGGCATAGCCGGCAAACTGAAAAGTGAGAATATTAAGAACTAATTAAAGGGGCTTGGCGCCAGCCACATACACCCAAGCTAGCAGGTTCGAATCCAGCCGGGCCTGCCAAACAACAATGACAACTATAACCAAAAAATAGCTGGGTGTTGTGGCAGGTGCCTGTAGTCCCAGCTACTTGGGAGGCTGAGGCAAGAGAACTGCTTAAGCCCGAGAGTTTGAAGTTTTTGTGAGCTGTGACATCACAGCACCCTACCCAGGCCGATAGCTTGAGACTCTGTCTCAAAAAAAGAAAAAAAAAAAGAATTAAAGGTTTTGCTCAAGCTGACCATTAAGAATGGAAGAGAATGGCTTGGCGCCTGTGGCTCAATTGGCTAAGGCGCCAGCCACGTACACCTAAAGTGGCAGGTTTGAATCCCCAGCCTGGGCCTGCCAAACAACAATGATGGCTGCAACCAAAAAATGGTTGGGCGTTGTGGCGGGCGCCTGTGGTCCCAGCTACTTGGGAGGCTGAGGCAGGAGACTAGCTTGAGCCCAGGAGTTGGAGGTTGCTATGAGCTGTGATGCCATGGCATTCTACCCAGGAGGATAGCTTGAGACTCCGTCTCAAAAAAAAAAAAAAAAGAATGGAAGAGAAGGTGCAGTGCCTATGGCTCAAAGGAGTAGGGCACCGGTCCCATATACTAGAGGTGGTAGGGGGGCCAAAAACTGCAAAAACAAAAAAAAAGTTCAATTTATGGGCAGCACCTGTGGCTCAAAGGAATAGGGCGCTGGCCCCATATGGTGGAGGTGGTGGGTTCAAACCCAGCCCCAGCCAAAAATTACAAAAAAATGGAAGAGAAGAGTGGGAATATGACCATTTCTCTAGGTACAGGAAGAAGTATGAGAAAAGGGTCATTTTGGCAAGGAGGAAGGTTGAGATGAGGTCTACTTTGGTATCACTTAAGTTGTTACATAATTTTGGTCACAATGAAGAAGTTGGTTACAACTTCTCATTTCGTTTTTTTTTTTCCTCAGATAACTTTGATTAACTTGTTCTTGAACTTTGGATATAATTTATTTTTTCTTGCCAAGGACATAAAATTTTAAAATACAGACCCTAAGTCTTCAGGATCTTAGCGAATATGAAAAGAAGAAGGGTTGACAGTGAGAGAAGCAAGTTCATTGCCTCACACAGGTGGCCTTCTTTGCTGAAGTCTGGAGGCAGTGGCTGAACACAACCACCAATCTTTCTTACCAGGCCCTGAAGATGGTGTCCTCTGGGTAACCCTCTTTATCTTGGCAGATTTTCTATATAAGAGAAAGAAGTGTAAGGTGGTCTTTGAGAACCCTGTAAATAACCCTTGTAACATTTCCCTTAAAAAGCCATTCACAGGACTGAAGTAGGACCAAAATATCTAAAGACATGAGTTTTCTTTTATATATATATATATTTTTTTTAATGGAGATGAGGTCTTGCTGTGTCACCCAGGTTGGTCATGAACTCCTGGCCATAGGTGATCTTCTGTCTTGGCCTCCTAAAGTACTGGGAATATAGGTGTGGGCCGCTGCACTTAGTCCATATTTCATAGTTTTTTGAAAGCAAAAATATCCTCCATATCTACTGAATTATTCAAGGGTAAGTACAGATTGTAACCATCTTTCTGTCCTCAGTGCCTGTACTGCCTGTGTTGAATGCATGAATGTAAAGTCTTTTACTTTTTTCCTGTTTCTTCTGCTAACTACTCTGCATCTCAGATGGTAAAACCTTCACAAAGCATATTAAAATAATACCAAAAATGACTGATTTGGCTCGGCACCTGTGGCTCAAGTGGCTAAGGCGCCAGCCACATACACCTAAGGTGGCGGGTTCCAATCCAGCCCCGGCCCGCCAAAACAACAATGACGGCTGCAACCAAAAATAGCTGGGCATTGTGGCAGGCGCCTGTGGTCCCAGCTTCTTGGGAGGCTGAGGCAGGAGACTAGCTTGAGCCCAGGAGTTGGAGGTTGCTGTGAGCTGTGATACTATGGCACCCTATCCGGGGGATAGCTTGAGGCTCTGTCTCAAAAAAATAAAAAAATGACTGATCATTTCCCATTGCTAGACGCTATTCTTAGCTCTTTAAATGTATTAGTTTGGGCTGGTGTGGTGGCTCACACCTGTAATCCTAGTGCTCTGAGAGGCTGAGGAGGGTAAATTGCTTGAGCTCACAAGTTGATAACAGCCTCAGCAAAAAGTGAGATCCTGTCTCTACTAAAAATAGAAAAACTGAGGCAAGAAGATCATTTCAGCCCAAGAGTTAAAGGTTGCTGTGAGCTCAAGGGAGACAGCTTGAGGCTCTGTCTCGAGTAAATAAATAAATAAAAAGTATTAATTAGCTCAATCAATCTATGGTAACTCAATGAATCTACAGAATAACTTAAAAGATATGTGCTATTATTATGCACATTTTCCAGATGGGAATATTGAGGCATAAAGAAATGAAGTGACTTGATCCCTGTTACATAGTTAGCAAGTGGCAGAGCCAGGACATGAAGTGAGGTGGTAAGTTTCCAGAGCCAGCACTTTGCTATTAGGGACAGCCCTCGAAAGGTAGGGCAGCTTCCAGAAGTACACTGGCATATGCTTACATGCTGTCCAACCACAATCCCCAAGATGATGCCGAAGGGGGTAAAAAGTGCAGCATATACCATAAGCCATTGGAAAATTTGTCCTAAACTTTCTTATAACACCCACTCTACCTCAATCTTTGGTGTTCCTTCTTCTTTTCTTTTATAGTCTTCATTCGCTGCTATATCTTTCTCTTATCTTGAATTCTTCTGTACTATTATGAGGACAACACAGGCTCTTCCAGCTATAGAAAGAAACAAGACTTGGTCAGCAATTTAATTCTACAGGGTATCCTAAAGATTGCCATGTATACATACATAGAGAAAATGGGAAATTATAAGCCAAACATATATTTATTTATAAAATATTCATTACCAAATTTTACTAATACTTCTGTGTTGATAAAAACCCAAAATATGAAATAATATAAATACAGGTTTGCTAATTTTTCCTATTTATGGCACCCAGTATATTTGGTGATCAAGTTTTATAGGGTTAAGGCAATGGTGCTCTTCACTTCCCTTCCTATATGATGGAATAAAAGGGACACACCCAGTATCAATACTAGTAATAGTCAATAATTATTAAATCATACTAAGAACTTGTTCTAGGCACTTTACATGTGTTAACTCATAAAATCCTCATGCACTATAGCGGTACCATTTCCAAGATGAGGAGACTGAGGCACAAAGAGGTAAGCATCTTGCCCAAAATCAGACTTACTGAGAAGGCACCTTGCCACTCCTCCCACAACCAACACCAGTAGACTACAAAGACTACTTTCCCTGAAAGTGAAGTGGGACAAAAGAAATAAGATCCACCCCTATGAAAGACTGGTCTAGTCAAGGGGAGGGACGGCAGCATTTCTTAGGAGAGATGAATTAGGTCACTCCAGACACATTAACTCCCGCACCCCTAGCCTTGGATCATGGGTGGAGATTTGGAAATATCTTCAGGGACTTTCAAAACCTTTCTGCATGAATAAAAACTATGAAGACAATTAGCTGCTGAGAAAACCAAAGCTATCTTGCCCTCTCTATCTTCGTGCATGTTCCACCTCCTTTTCTAACCCCTGAGTTGCAGAAGTAATGACATTTGATGGCTTCTTCCTCAACGAAAGCACACGGACAGGCTGGAAGAGGAAAGAACAGGGCGAGCATAGGCTCTGCTGCTCCGACAAGGGATCCAAATTGGGGACTACGGAAAGTGCCCAAGTGTTGGGGCTACCCCGACCATCTAGCAATAGGAATAAAACCTTGAAACTTCAGTTCTTTGCATCGCTGGGCCAAGACGTCCCTTGAGTAGGATTCCATGTACACTGGTAGTTACAAGATGAAACAGTCTTCAACACATACGAGGAGGGATGTAAACGCAGGCTTCCCCAAGCTGCTCGCTCGGTGATTTCCTAAGCTGGCGGATGCTCCTCCAAACGCTCACCAAGGTGTTCCGCTGGATAAGTGCTGGGTAAATGCTTGTCGAGAATATTAAAAATAAATAAACGTATTCGGCCCCGCCGCCGCAAGAATAAACAATGATTTATTTGGAAAATACGTGTCGATGTGGCCACAACCGTCCCCTGGAGGTAACAGCCAGAGAAGGGGCTCAAGGAGCATCCCGCGGGTGCCAGACCAGGCTCATGTCTCGCCCGCCGGGTGGCTGGTGCGGGGCCGGGCCGGAGGTCACCTCCACCGCTCCCTCTTCACGATAGCTCACCGGCCGCCGCTCCCGGCCGGGGCCGCCCGCCCAGCTGTCACTGAGGGCGTAGCTGTCCCGGAGCTTTTTCGTTGTCACAAGCCGTGGTAGTTACCTCACGGGCGGCCGCCCCGCGCGGTGACTGCGCCGGCTAAGGGGGCGAGCGGGCAAACGGGAGCCGGGTCACGCGGACTGTGACCCACGGGGGCAGATGAGACACGGACCGTTGACAGAACCGAACCGCCAACGGCCACGCGCTAACGGCCGCGCGCCCGGCCCACCGAGCCCCGCCCCTTGCTTCTTTTTCTCAAGCGCCCAACACCACCCGCCCCTGCCCCTCGCCCCGCCTCACGCGCGTGCTCGCATTCCACGGGCGGAAGTCGAGCCCAGAGGCGAGGCGCCGTCGCGTCGTAATGACGTTGACCGCCGGCGCGGGCAGGTGACGTGGCGCTGCCCGTTGTCTGTGTGCGGGGCTGAGGGGCCCCGGAGGCGGTGGGGGTTCCCGGTGGGGGCGGCGGTGGGGCGGGAGGGCCCGGACATGGCGCCGAGGGCCCGCCCCACGGGAAGATGAATAAGGGCTGGTTGGAGCTGGAGAGCGACCCGGGTGAGGAGGGGGCCCAGCGGGCAGGGGGCTGGGGAAGCCGGTCGGACCCGGGACGCGCCTGCCTGACCATTACTCCTTCCTCTTGTCGCCCCACCCAGGCCTCTTCACCCTCCTGGTGGAAGATTTTGGTAAGAAACTCTTCTGAGGTTGTGCAAGTCTACCCTTGCGCCCTAGCTCCAGGGCCAGGGCCTGCCTTTCCCGACCACTCTCCTTCCTTGATCTCAGGTGTCAAAGGGGTGCAGGTGGAGGAGATCTATGACCTTCAGAGCAAATGCCAGGGGTGAGTGGCCGAACGCCAGGGCCGTCCTTTACACTCAGAGGGCTTGGGAAGGGCCTAGGGAAGAGTGCCCATCAATGGAGGCAATATGAGGAATCCCACCTTGTTAAATCTCACAGAAGGACGCTTTCCTTCCTGTCTGGGTCAAGTTGATATTTTTTTCTTTTAGTCTTACCTCAGTGTTTCTGTTTATGTAGTGCTATCTTTTTCTTTTCTGATCTTGCAGGAATATTCTTGTAGCAGGGATACTCAGGCCACAGTGTCTTCAGTTGTATAATTTATTTCTTAACTACAATGTGGTCATGTGTGTGGTTGCTTTAATCTTAACACAAAGGTTTTCCTATATTGATTAGTTGGTGCGACAGGGCCCCTCCTGGGTGCCTAAACTTAGGGTCTTGTCTTGATGGTCACACAGAATAGAGGTATAGAGACTACAGTGACTGAACCAAGAAGTCTGCTTTAATTTCCTGGGAAAGAAGGGACTAGTGTGGTTGTTGATTTGCGTTCCTGACTGTATTGAGGGAGTTAGTGTTTAAATTTCTCATCTGAGTTTTTGTTCTTGGTTTACTTTGTGTTCCTACCCAGTGCTGTCCTGGTCTGTCACTTCCAAGTTTTCTTACCCAGAAGCATAAACTTCATGAAGAGACTGGATGGACTCTTGGAGCACCACAGCCAGAAGCTGATGCTTTACTCTGACTGTGGCGGGCTTCTGGGGTGTGAGGGCACAGGGTCATTTTGGACAGTGTTGGAAAGAAGCCAGGGTCAAGGGCACCTGAGTGGTGACCCAATGCAAAGAAATAGGAGAAACTAGGGGATCCTGATTGGCTTTTGTCTCTTGGCTGATCTAGTTCTTCTCATTTCCCCAGCCCTGTATATGGATTTATCTTCTTGTTCAAATGGATCGAAGAGCGCCGGTCTCGTCGCAAGGTCTCTACCTTGGTGGATGATACGTCTGTGATTGATGATGATATTGTGAATAACATGTTCTTTGCTCACCAGGTCTGCTGGGCTCTGGGCTCTTTCCTGAGGGTGGGATGTTGCCATTGTCTTTGCTTGGGAGTGGAAGTAGAGGAATGCAGAAAGAAGAGATAGGCAGATCCCAGGGGTGGTGGTTACAGAAATCTCCTGGCAGAAGGAACTGAGCTCATATTCATTAAAGGTAACATCTTTAGAGCAGTGTGATATCTGAGTCTATTGTCCATGTCTCCAGATAGTTGGTGGGTATTTAGTTGGTGCTTGTTAAGTGAGAAGACATTGGACAAAGTTGAGGGGAGCTGAAGAGGGTGGTTGTCCAGATTTTACAGTCCCTTTCTGGATCCCCATTCCTGATACCTGTGGGCTTGGGGGAGTCTGGGGGAAGGGGTGCTGTGTATGGATGATTTTTCTTGGTTTCATAGCTGATACCCAACTCTTGTGCCACTCATGCCTTGCTGAGTGTACTCTTGAACTGCAGCAGTGTGGACCTGGGGCCCACCCTGAGTCGCATGAAGGACTTCACCAAAGGCTTCAGCCCTGAGGTAAGTAGGCTGCAGTGTCTTAATCCTGGCTCACAGCTGGGCAGATCTGACCCTCAGAGCCATTGGTAATGCCACCACACATTATTTAGCACTATTAGGCTGTTTTATTTTCAAATGACATTGATTATACATTTGACACTTAAATTGTGTAAGGTAATTGATTTTAGGCCCAATTATCTGGAAAGAAGACAGACTTAGGAAGGGAAGAGCCATCCCTTAAGTCATACCATGTCAGAACCATCTTTGTGAGGAATGTCTCTATCAGGTCATGTTGCTCTCTAGTGTCCAGTGATTATTATGCAAAGCTAGCACAGCCCATCTCGGTGGGGCTCCAGAGCTCTTTTCTTCTCCCACTATCACTTTAGGAAAGCTCATCTGTGCTCCTTCAGATTTCTAGAATGTCTCCAGACCTGTTCTCTGGAGCTTTGCCTTCTACATAGAGGTCCACTTGAGAAATTTTTCTGATGTGGCTTTTTCTTCCATCTAGAGCAAAGGATATGCAATTGGTAATGCCCCGGAGTTGGCCAAGGCCCATAATAGCCATGCCAGGTGTGTAGGAGTTGTGGGGGTGATGTAGGGTAAGGGTGGGGGGAATGCCATTTTGGGGGTCCTTACTATGACATTCTTCAGGCCTGAGCCACGCCACCTTCCTGAAAAGCAGAATGGCCTTAGTGCCGTGCGGACCATGGAGGCATTCCACTTTGTCAGCTATGTGCCTATCACAGGCCGGCTCTTTGAGCTGGATGGGCTGAAGGTCTACCCCATTGACCATGGTAGGCATCCTGAGCTGGGGTCCTGTTCCTTTGTTTAGTTCCTGGGGAGCTGGTGCTTAGTGCCTTAGGTGCTTGGGACCCGGAGGTAGGGGGTCTGGGTACTAAGGACATATGACTCTGCCTAGGATTTCACCTTATGTTGCATTGCTTAGCCAGCTCCTGACTTCCTGGCTCAACTGCCCTTGTCTGTCTTCCTTCTCTCTCCTGGCCTGCCTAAACTCAGGTTTTCCCACATGGTAATTCATTGTCTTGGTCTCCCTAGGACCCTGGGGGGAGGATGAGGAGTGGACAGACAAGGCCCGACGAGTCATCATGGAGCGTATTGGGCTCGCCACTGCAGGGTAAGGGCCCTGTGCCTGCCCTGCTCTACCCTTTGGAGCTATGCCCCTTTTGAGAGGGACAGAGTAATTTTTAAATTACAAAGCTACATGGTGAATCTGCAAGATCAGGCTCAGATTGTGGGCTCTCAACTTCTTTCTCTATTATTTCCTTCTGGGGCTGCCTGTGGCCCATCCAGGATGGGCAGGGGGCAGGCCAGCTCTGGTGGAGCCCTGGGTGGCTGGTTCACTTCCTGACAGGCCCCTCACACAGCTTGTTTGAAGGATCTGGCTCAGGTGCCTGGTGTACATGTCAGTTGCTGCCTGCCTATTGGGGTGGAGCCTGTACCTTCAGCTACAGGTGTGATGGCAGGGCCAGGGGGGAGCTGCTCTCATGGCTGTGGCTGTGACTGCAGGGAGCCCTACCACGACATTCGCTTCAACCTGATGGCAGTAGTACCCGACCGCAGGATCAAGTATGAAGCCAGGTTGCATGTGCTGAAGGTGAACCGTCAGACAGTACTGGAGGCCCTGCAGCAGGTGAGTGCTCCTCCTGCTGTGCCCAACCCAGTCCTCCCTGCCTTTCCCTCACTGTGGCATCAGGCTCTGATTCCCAGATCAGACTCCCTCATGGGTCTGGCCTTCAGCTAACCACTCCTTTCCTTTGCTCCGGTGTAGGAAAGGTAGCACTTAGGGTGGCGAGGAAGAAGAACTTCTAAGGGGTGTTTAGTTTGGCTGTTGATCTCCTTGTGAGTGAATGAATGGATAGAGCCTAGACTATTATTCCCTTAGTCCCTCAACCCTCGGCTGTCCAAGGTAGAGGCCTGGTTCTGCCCTTCCTCCCCTGAGCCTTATATTCTGTTTTTAGCTGATTAGGGTAACACAGCCAGAGCTGATTCAGACCCACAAGTCTCAAGAGTCACAGCTGCCTGAGGAGTCCAAGTCCAGCACCAAGTCCCCCCTCGTGTTAGAGACAAGCAGGGCCCCAGTGGCCTCTGAGAGCACCCATACAGGTACTGGGAGGTGGGATGGGGCCTTTCATGAGTCTAAAAGCCATCCCCTCATAGCTTGTCCTGGGAGGCCTAAACAGAGCAAGTCTTTTTCTATGGAGGTTTTTGGCCAGTAGTGCAGAGTTTCCCAGTGCTTGTAGGTCTCCCTGCTCAAAACATAGAGGTAGGATAGTACTTCCCTAAAGAAAGTACATGTAAGGGACTACTGTTAGCACAGGCCCCTGCACCCTTCTCCATAATGTATACTTCCTTATTCTCTCATAGAGGCCTTTCTTTTTTTCTGCCGCCCCACTTTTTCCCATCTCATTCTTCTCCCAGTCTTGCTATGAGGTCATGTCTTAGAGCTTGGCGATTCTCATTACACCATCTGGGTTGGTTGCTCTCTGCAGAGGGAAGGGAGCAGTACTGTGTCATATGACTAGGGAGACTATGCGCTTTTCTTGAGGATCCTGCTGAAGGTCCTGACTATGCTCCTTGCCTTGTCTGAGATGGTGCAGAGGAAGTGGCTGGTTCATGCTCACAAGCCCTGACCCATAGCCCTCCCAGCAAACCCAAGCTGGTGGTGAAGCCTCCTGGAAGCAGCCTGAATGGGGTTCCCCCTACCCCTACCCCCATCGTCCAGTGGCTGCCAGCCTTTCTAGACAATCACAACTATGCCAAGTCCCCCATGCAGGTAAGCCAGGAGCACCATTGCCGAAGTCTCTCTGTTACTCTCTTGAGAGGTTGTAACAAGCACTTTCCCCATGTGGTTCCTTCTTGTTTGCCCTCTGCCTAGGCATGGGTTGCCAGGTTCCTTCATCTGATAATGCAGAGGCCACCACTACAGTAGGGGCTTAGGGAGACAGAGAGAGAGAGCTCTTTCAACTTTAATCTAGTGACATGGCTGTGGGTTCCTGACATGCTCCTTGGTACAACTCTAGGTTGGGTTCTGCAAAAGCATGTGTTTTGGGGAGCTATCTTCTCTTAGTAGCTCTCCGTAGACTTCTATCCAAGTGGGTGGCAACTGCCTCAGGAACTAAGGATGGGCTTTAGAGCACCTGAAGGGGTTCAGCTGATTCAGCCTGGAGAGCCACATTGGCTTCCCTCCCACCCTGTGCCCATCCTGGGCTGAGCAGCCTCTGCTCATGACTGTCCTGGTGTCTGCCTCAGGAGGAGGAAGATCTGGCAGCAGGTGTGGGTCGCAGCCGAGTTCCAGTCCGCCCACCCCAGCAATACTCAGATGATGAAGATGACTATGAAGATGACGAGGAGGATGATGTTCAGAACACCAATTCTGCCATCAGGTCAGCCCCAGCTCTGTAAGGTTACTAGGCTTTGGGTGCCTCGGATCCTGTCCAGAATATCCCAGCCCATGTCTGAGAATGCCCTTCACCCCAGATAATGCTGAGCATGTGCAGAGTGCAGGGCCCTGGGGGAGGCTGGCATGAAGGGGTTGACCCCAGGTCTTTAAAAGGTTTTTGATGGTCTCAGGAGAGGGTTGAGCACATAAACATACATCAAGGCATGTCCTGTTGGAGATGGCCTTTCAGCTGGCTTTAAAAGATTAGTTGGGGCAGGGAGGAGGAGATATGCATAGGTGATTGGGGGCAGCTTTGCTGGAACACACAGCATTGGCAAAAGGCCAGAAGTGGGGCAGCTGGAATAGAGGAGGTGTCCTTGAGGACACCTGGCTATAGCTGATAGAGCTTAGGGTACCAGGGTTGGCATGACTGGTTCAAGCTGCTTAGACCAAATACCAGGAGCTTTAGGGACAGCCCCCAGATGTTAAGATGTGTTCAAACCATTGTGGGCACTGCTGGGTGTGGTCACCTGGCCTGCTCTCTTGCTCCATCCCTTCTTGGGCCCCACAGGTACAAGCGGAAGGGGACTGGGAAGCCAGGGTCATTGAGTGGTTCCGCAGATGGGCAGCTATCAGTTTTGCAGCCCAACACGATCAACGTCTTGGCTGAGAAGCTCAAAGAGTCCCAGAAAGACCTTTCAATTCCTTTGTCCATCAAGACTAGCAGTGGGGCTGGGAGTCCAGCTGTGGCAGTGCCCACGCACTCACAGCCCTCACCCACTCCCAGCAATGAGAGCACAGACACGGCCTCTGAGATTGGCAGTGCTTTCAACTCGCCACTGCGCTCACCTATTCGCTCGGCCAACCCAACACGACCCTCCAGCCCTGTCACCTCCCACATCTCCAAGGTGCTTTTTGGAGAGGATGACAGCCTGCTGCGAGTTGACTGCATACGCTACAACCGTGCTGTCCGTGACTTGGGTCCTGTCATTAGCACAGGCCTACTGCACCTGGCTGAGGATGGGGTACTGAGTCCCTTGGCGCTGACAGGTGGGCCTTGGGCTGGCTCACTGGTGCACTTGGTGCACCAGGAGGGAGGAGGGAGGTGACAAAGTGTCTTGCACCCTGATAGGTCTTGTGCCCTCTCTTCCCAGAGGGTGGGAAGGGTTCTTCACCCTCCATCAGACCAAGCCAAGGCAACCAGGGATCCAGCAGTCCAGTGGAGGTGGTGGAAGCCACAGATAGCAGAGAGAAGACTGGGCTGGTCAAGTCCGGCGAGCCCTTGAGTGGGGAGAAGTACTCACCCAAGGTGGGCCTCCTTTGCAACTTTCTTTTTTAATCCTGGCAGAGGGAAGGGCCTGAGCTGCTTTCGCCCAGGTACTGGGTTCTTGATTGGAATTTTGGTGTGAAGACTGGCAGCTGGAGCCAAGTGCCAGGAAGACTTTCTGGGTTGGATGGTGGCAGGAGCCTTAGGAGGCTCCATGAACTCTGGCTGTTGATCCTTGCCTCTAGTTGCCTCTTGGTAGGGGGGCTTTGGTAATGACCAGCCTCTGTCAGAGGCACAATGCTGGGTTTTGGCAGGAGCTGCTGGCACTGCTGAAGTGTGTGGAGGCTGAAATTGCAAACTACGAGGCCTGCCTCAAGGAAGAGGTAGAAAAGAGGAAGAAGTTCAAGGTGGGTGATCTCTCTAGCTGCCTGGTCCTTGTGAGGTTGGCTGGTTGCTGCTATGGGGAGATGAGCTGCAGTGCCTTCAGCCTTCTTTTGTCCCCATAGATAGATGATCAGAGAAGGACCCACAACTATGATGAGTTCATCTGCACCTTCATCTCCATGCTGGCTCAGGAAGGTAAGGGGACTCGCTGCTGTGTCCTAACTAGCATTCCCTGCTAAAGGCCATGTCCCTCAGGTCTCTCCACTTCAGGCACGGGGAGGGTCATGAAAGCCTCAGCTGCCAGCCTGAGGCAATCAGCCATCTGCTCAAGGGTCTGTGCCTCCCCATAGGCATGCTGGCCAACCTGGTGGAACAGAACATCTCGGTGCGACGGCGCCAAGGGGTCAGCATTGGGCGGCTCCACAAGCAGCGGAAGCCTGACCGACGGAAACGCTCTCGCCCCTACAAGGCCAAGCGCCAGTGAGGACTGCTGCCTTTGACTCTGCAGCCCACTCTTGCCGTGTGACTCTCACCAGGGCCTTCTTCCTGGTCTACTCCCCCTTTTCCCAGTATTACTGAATATTTCCAGCCATAGAATCTAGGCCCTGGGAATGGGAGCCAGCCACATTCCCTACATCATGCCCTTGGGCCTGGCAGGGGCAGGTCAGCCCATAGTGCTGAGGAGGCAGCAGCTAGAGTTGGGGCACAGTGAGGTACTATGGCTTCTTCCATAGCTGGCTGTGTAGTGGCAGGACCTGGCCCTTCTGTGTGGGCAGCAGAATATATATTTTACCTATCAGAGACACCTATTTTTCTGGGCTCCAACCCATTTTGCACCATGTTGACATAGCCAGCTTTCTGACACTGCTTTCTATCCTAGCGGCTATCATGCTGATGGGCCCACGTCCCTGCATCATGCCAGGGTTACAACATTGGAGTCGCAGCTGAGGGCCTGAATGGGCATCAGGCCCTGCTACTCTAGCCTGTGCTGCCAGCCTGTCCCTGTCATGAGGAAGCCAGGCCTACTCTCTTTATTCCCTTTGGGAGAGTGCCAAACTCAGGGACCTGACTGCTGGGCTGGATTGGAAGTGGGGTATCCCAGAAGGGATGATATCAGTAAATTGGTGGTTTCCCTGGCCTGGGCAGAGAAGTGTTCGAACGAACTGTTAGGCAGCCTGCAAACTGTCCTAGTTCTAGCCAGTCTTGTTGCAACTGTCTTCTACAGCAGGGTTCTGGGGCTTTTTGTCTTCAGTGTTGTGGCCCTAGCTATGGGCCTCCTTTTGGCTCCTAGTCTCGGATCCTAGAGCTTGAAGCTCAGAGGAGCCTCTGCCCAGCCCCTCAGTATTACCAAGTCTCTCTCTTAGGGGTAGCGGAGACAGGGCTGCTTGCGGGAAGCCAGCACCACCCAGCCCTCCCGGCTATGCCAGCTTCCTCAGCTTCTATAAGGCACTCAGGGTGGGGTACAACAGGATCAAGACAACTGATTGGAGCCCCTGCATTCCCAGAGGTCCTGATGCCAAGGGGTAATGGGCCTAACACTGCCTCTGGAGCTCAGGCCCCAAATTTTGCCCCATGGCCTCTGCCAGGTGGCCTTGAAGGTGATCCAAGCAAGCCCCTTATCTGTACATAGTGACTGGGAGGCTTACAGATGTGGCAGCTGCCTCTCTAGGCTGAGCATAACCTGACCCCTCCAACCCCTGTAAATACTGGATTAATGAATGAATAAAATTCTCCTAAAAAATGAACCCTCCTGTGGTTGTTGGCCTAAGGCTAGGATGTGGTAGGAGTAAGGGCCTACTAGGCCTCCTGGCCCAAGGCCTGTGCCCAGAGTAGAGAAATGTGCAGTCCTGGGGCATCCAGCTTTCTCTTGGGCCAGAGATCCTGGAGACTTTAGGCTTAGGATTTAGCACGTCAGCCAAAGAGGGGCTTCACATGGGCTCCAGACAAGGTATATTTTGTGGGGACAGGGCCATGGCTTTCATCACATCTGGTAGCTTTACATCCTGGTGCTGGGGCTTCTGGTTCAGGAGGTGTAGCTGCCTCTAGTCCTACCTGCTACCTTCTCCCTGGGAGGGTACGTGCCTCCCAAATCCAGCTTGGATTTGGAAAAGCTGCTGCTCCATATTCCTCTATTCCCTGCTGACTGCATTCTCTGCTGAGGCAATTGTGGTCCCTCACTCCCACCTGGCAGTAAACCCTACAGAGAAGGTCACATGCAAGTAGTTAAGGCACAGCTGGACTGCTTGGGAAATGTAATTTTAATGGCCCTGGCCCTTCTGTCTGAGTCTAGTAGTCCAGGGCACAGATGAGAGCCACACCACGCTTTATCCAATGTCGCTGAGACTGGTTGGTGGGAATCTCCACAGCAATAACATAGTTGGTGGAGTGTCCCGTGGTTGATAGTGTTCCTAGACAGCAAAAAGGGGGAAGGTTTAGGTTATACACTGTAAAAACTAGAACAGGGATAGGGTAGGGGCAAGGCCAGTGCATTTGGCAGATTAAGCTGGGGACAGGGAGGGGTCTTTGACCCAAGAGGAAACCTGCTTGGTAAGTGGGTCTGGCCAAGGCTTAGACTTGTCCAGAGTTACTGCACCAGGGACTGAAGATGGATGGGAATGGAAGACATGATGCCACTTTTCATGGCCTGATAGAGCAAGCCCAAGTCCACCCCTGCCCTGAGCCTCAGTTAATGCTCTGAATCCCTGATGGCAGACTGGGGCTCATAGGCTCTCAGGACCCAAGGTGTATCTGCTGGGAGGCAAGTAGGTGATCTCAGCACTTGGCCATTAACCTGTCTGCTTCTGTTGGCCTTACTACTCAGCTAACCTGGGAGAATCTAATTGACTTGAGCTGGGCTAGTAGGCTGGGTTATTCCTGGGCTCCCATCTATAGTGTACCTCTCCACCCCAGACCTCATACCAGCACGGGTCAGTGTCTTGTAGATGGGGCACAAGTAGAAGTCTTGGTCCTGGGCCTTGCGGTTGGGTACTGGCCGGAGCCAGATAACAGCCATCTCTGTGTACAGCTCCTTGGGCCGAGATTCAGCCAGCTGGAAGGCTGCTGAATCCCACCGGGCACCTTCTAAGAACAGTCCGTGGATATAGCACCCTTCTGTGGGCCTTTCCTCTAACTCTGATGGTGCCTGGGACATCACCTGTGATGGGAACACAGACACACCCACATACCAACACCCATACTGAGTTAGGATTTGGGTCAGGAGGCACAAACTCCCTCCTGAGGTGCTGCCTGCCTGCCCATCCCTTACCCACCATTTCTTCCAGCAGCCTGCAACTGTGCTCTGCCCTTATAGATTTCCCTGGGACTCATGGCCTCTTCTGGCCTGGGTCTTCCCACCCTTCTGGTAGGGGTGTCCTCTGACTGCTAGCCAGCTGTGGTTTTAGTGCCCCTTGTTGCCTGGGCTGCACCCTAGCCTATCACCTGAACTGGCCCTGGCTGAGCCCAGACCTTAAAATCGAAGGAGATGGTGTCAATGGAGATAACAGATTTGCGGGCAAAGTTCTGCAGAGTGCCTGTCAAGAAAGCCTGAGGGAAGAAGAAGCCACTGATCCAGAAGACAGGTGGGATGCCACCTTCGATCCAAGTCTCCAGAAAGTCCAGGCGTTGTAGCAGGTCCATGACCCATGAGGACAGGGGCTTGAGTGATGGGTAGGCCTTGGCATTCCAGAGCTCAGGCACAGTATTATTATACAGGCTGGCAGCCATCAGCTCCAGCTGTGAGGACATCACCACCAGCCCCTTGAGTGCTTTGAGCAAATCTTGCAATGTCTGTGTGATTACTTGCAGTAGCCGGTTGTACCTATGGGACCAGGGCAAGGAAGTAGGCAGTGGGTTGAGGCTGTGTGATAGTATCTATGTTCCCTAGTTTAGGGTCATAGAAAAGTAACGGCAAAAAGTAGAGGCTAAGAGCATAGAGCTGGATCAGGTCACCTGGGTACAAATTCCAGTTCTGGCCTTTAGCACATGTGTGAACTTGGATAGGTAACTTAACCTTTTTGGGGTCTCAGCAATAAAATGGGAATAATAAAAATGTGGCTGAGTTAGAAGCACGGCATGGTGCCTGGCCCACAGTAATTCCTGTTGCCATTTCTCTACAGTCCAGTGGCTGCTGACTTGGGGTAGGGTGGGGGAGGGGGGAGACAATTACCTAATGACCTCTTGAACTAGCACTGTATTCATTGATTCCTCATACAGCACGGGATACTTGGTCATCACCCACCGCACGTTGACAGGCTCAGGTACTTTGAACAGAATGTCCTGAGCCACCTCTTCTACTATCTGCAGAAGCAGAGGACACTGGGCATTAAGGCTTGCCTCTCTTAACCCCTATAGGATTCTGCCTGCAGGGTTCCTTCCCACAGGGGTGCAGGCAGCCTGGCAGAGCCTCATGTAGCCCTCAGGTCCCTTCGTCCTGCCATTACCCACCTCCTCTCTGCCCTGGCCGCCTACAGAGGATGATTTTGGTTGCAGCTGGATGATGGCACCCAGGAGGGCAAACGTCTCATTCTGGGCAAAGGTGATGTTGGCATTGTCATGCAGACCAAAGATCTCAGGCATGTCATTGAGTGGGAGGCTCTTGATGTAGGAGAGATAGCCCTAGGAAGTAGGAGGGCTCCAACTGAAGCCCCTGCCTTGTTCTACTGCAGCCTTCACAGTAACCCTCCGGTTGGGCAAGTCCTCACTTGTCATGTCCCCACTTGTCACCTCTGGTAGTAACCCTTTCGCATGTCCCTATTCTTGGTACTCCATGACCTCTGAGCCACTTTGTGGTGTGGCCCATGCTTTCGTCCCACTCCCCTTCTCACTACCTTCTACTCCCTCTTCCTCCATTCAGTGGGATCAAACCTGTTATGCTCCTTCCTGCCACAGGCCCTTTGCAATGATGACCCAACACAGCTCTGGCTTGTGACTTCTCCCTACATATGTTGAGTGGACCCTACGCCCACCCACACCCTGACTCCACCCCTGGAGTGGGCCAAGCAAAACTGCATGGACAACTGGGTTAAGAATATGGGCTCTGGCTCGGCGCCTATGGCTCAAGTGGCTAAGGCGCCAGCCACATACACCTAAGGTGGTGGGTTCGAATCCAGCCTGGGCCTGCCAAACAACAATGATGGCTGCAACCAAAAAAAAAAAAAATGGCCAGGCATTGTGGCGGGTGCCTGTGGTCCCAGCTACTTGGGAGGCTGAGGCAGGAGACTCACTTGAGCCCAGGAGTTGGAGGTTGCTGTAAGCTGTGAAGCCACAGCACTCTACCCAGGGGGACAGCTTGAGGCTCTGTCTCAAAAAAAAAAAAAAAAAAAAAAAGAATATGGGCTCTGGTTGGGCTCTGTGGCTCAAAGGAGTAAGGCATTGGCTCCATATGCTGGAGGTGGTGTGTTCAAACCCAGCCCTGGCCAAAAACTACAAAAAAAAGAATATGGGCTTTGGCAAGTCCAAGGGCATCACTGATCATCATTTCCTCAGGGAGCCCTCCCTGACTGCAGAGTCTGGACCTGTTTATCATCTTGGAGACCTGCCCCAACCCTCTCTAATTACACACAGGAAGTGGCTGAGCCAAGTGGGAGTTGGCCTCTTCCCAGAGCCAAGTTCTTGGGAGGAAGAACTGACTCCACCTCCCTCACCCTGACTATCTTTGTGAGATGGATTAATCAATGAAAAGAAGATACTGGAGATCATGCCTGCTCTCACCCAGCTCCAAGGTGTTTCACTGGACTTTAGGACCCCAGTCTGGTGAGCTCCTCCCACACTATCCCTGGGGGTAGGCTCACATTGAGATCATAGGTGGGTTGGATCTGGTGGTAGATGCCCGACGCGCTATATATGTGCTCAGGAGAGAGCACATCAGGGTTGTAGAAGTCCTCCAGGATGTTCATGACACAGCGCCGGTCCCAGTCATCGGTGACACGGCCCCCATAGTTGATCTCCCCTGCTGTGTACTTGAGGACCTATGGAGTGAGTAGGTGAGGGCCCCCATAAGTGCCTGGGCCCCCAGCTCCCAGCCTGGCCCTGGCCTACCTTGTAGGGGATGTCATCGTATTCATCCAGAAACATCTTGAGCTGGCTGATACAGATGCGCAGGTCTCCATCTGTGAACTCGTAGGGGATATTGAAGCCCAGGGGCCCAAACTTACGGCGTTCTAGTGCATTCCCATGGAATAGGCACAGAGAGAGCAGCAGGGACTTGAACTCTGTCACCTGTGAGAAGTGGGTTGACATGAGGGGCAGGGGTAGGGGCAGGAAGGGCAGGCATGCACCAAGTGTGCCTCACCTTGTGACAGGAGTTGAGGAATTCATCACTGAGGTTGCTGTAGGACTTCATCAAGTTGGCCTTGACTCCTCGTGGTGGCTCAATGGTTATCTTCGAGCCATTCTGCAGGATGGACACTGGGAACTTGTTGCTAGGCAGGCTGGTGAGCCAGAGGCGGAAGTCTCGGTGTACCTGGTGGCCACAGCTCCACATGAGCATTAAGACCCAAACGTGGTGGCCACCCCAATACCAAGCTCCCTCCTACCCAGGAACCCTGGGTCCACATGTAGTATGACTCCATCCCAGGGGAGCCAAGCAAAGCTACATGGACAACTGGGTTAAGAATATGGGCTTTATGCTTGGCACCTGTAGCCCAGTGGTTACGGCGCTAGTCACATGCACTGAGGGTGGTGGGTTTGAACCTGGCCTTGGCCAGCTAATCAACTGCAACCAAAAAATAGCAGGGCGTTGTGGTGGGTGCCTGTAGTCCCACCTACTTGGGAGGCTGTGACAAGAGAATCGCTTAAGCCCCAAAGTTGGAGGTTGTTGTGAGCTGTGACACCATAGCACTCTACTACCCAGGGTGACAGCTTGAGACTCTGTCTCAGGAAAAAAAAAAAAAGAATATGGGCTTTGGGGTGTTGGCACACCTTTTGAGTGCAGGACACAACTATAAGAGAGACTCTACTTAATATATGCAAATATTATAACCCAGTTTTTATACCCTCAATGTTAGCCAAAATAAAAAAAGAAAGGATAAAAAAAGAACATGGGCTTTGGCAAGTCCAAGGGTATCGCTGATCTATGCTGGGGGGCTCTGGGCGAGTCACATCACCACTAATACCAGAAACTCTGGTGTCATTGAGATTAATCAAGTTGATGCATGGTACTTATATCAGTTACTTAGCTCTTGCTATGTGCTTAGGGCTAGGCTGAGTGCTTTGCAGGATTATTTCATTTTGTCCCTTCAGCAGGGACAGCCCCAGTGGGCCTGTGATAGGCAGGGTGCCATACCTTGTCTGGGTTGATGTGCTCAATGAGGCGTTCTAGGGCAGGCATCCAACTTGGTGCCAGGTGGCAGTTTTGGAAGAAGACCCACTTGCCCCTCTCTATGGAGCTGCGCATCATGGTTTCTGCCCGAGGGCCCTGTGCCGGAGCAATGAGTGGTGAGGAACTAGCTGGCCCACCCTGCTAGCCCATTCCCTTCCTCCCTGCATAGCTCTTACCTGCCCCTGGCCCAGGGAGATTGCAGAGAGCTTCTTGGAGAACTTCATTTCTTCAGCAAACTTGTAGAGGTCAGCAGCAGGGTCTGTGCCAGGTGACAGCACAAAGATGAGGGGGGTGATGGAGTTGGAGTCTTTGAACACCACGGACAGGTTGGCTGTCTGCAAGGGCAGAGAGCAATGCTGGGACCACCTGGGGCTGAGGTCAGGGACCAGGGTGAGGGAGGGGATCCTTGGTTTTGCAGAGAGGTCCCAGAGGGGCTGCTGGGTGGGGCTCAGAAATTCCCAAAGACTTAAGGAGGTGAGTGGGAGCCTTGCCCTGCCTGAGGCTGCAAAGTAGACAGTCTATCCAGGGGCAGCCAGAGCCCTAAACCCCAGGGTGGGGATTATCCCAGGGTACAGTCCTGCCTAGGTGCCAGCACTTGCCTGGGGCTCAATGAAGCGTGGTTCCAGGTTGGTAGCCACAAAGTCCTGCATGGCATTGGTAACCTTGTCCCCACGCAGGCAGCGGAGGACTAGAAGCTTCTGAAACTGGTCTAGCTTCTGGTCCCAGATCCCAGGCAAGGGCTCCCTGCAACAGTGCCCACATACTCCTGAGAGCTGGCCTGTAGGAGATCACCAGCCCCAGGGAGTCTGCTGTCTGGACAGCAGAGGAGGGGGCTACGCCGAGGGCACAGAGTTCTGAGTACGGAAATGATATGGCCACTGCAGCAGGGCCACCTGGGTAGCTCCTCAGAGAAGGCTCCTAGACAGACCTTTTCCTAAGGTCCTACCCCCTCAATGTCCCCATCCTGCCATACTCTGGACTCAGCTAACCGGTGGGGCTCAAGGCTGTCGAAGATGATCCGGAATTCTGAGAGGTGCTTCACAAAGTCAGAAGGAAAGAAAGAAAAGGCTGGAAGGTTTGAGAGTGCCAGGATGTCTCGCCAGGCCCGGTCTGATAGCCAGTCGGGTGCAGGATTCTCAGTCACAATCTGGATGGAGCCCCCAGACAAGAGGTAGCGCCACTCACTCTAGCAGGGGACAGGAGGAGAGTAGTGCTCAGGGCCTCTGGCCAGTTCTTCCCCGCTCTGCTTACCTCCAGCCAGCAGTGCCTCCCCTACCACCTTTTCTGAGAGAAACCGAACCCCCTTGGGGGCAGACTGTTGAACACTTCTGGTCTGTGTCCCTGCCCATTTTTCCTAGTTACGGCCATAGTTTTGACCTCTCAAGGCCTCAGTCTCCTCATTTGGAAAGTAGAACAAATAAAAACTACAACTGCTTCCCAGGTAAAAGCCTGGCACCTGGTACACAGTTAGGGCTCTAGCAGTGGTGGCTGTCATTCTTGCTATCATGGCAGAGCTTTCTAACACTCCATGTAATACTCGGGGATTCTTTAGAGTGGGTACTCCTGGCCAAAAAGGTATGGGAGGCTCAAGAAAGTCTGTCCCTGGAGATAGTCTCCATGCTCACCCCCACACTCTGTGAGCCTTCTCAGAGCTCACTGCATAAGTTGGGCCACAATTAGGGTCTTCTGGTTGATTTTTAAATTTTAATTTAAAAAGCATTTTTAGAGACAGGATCTCACTCTAACCCAGGCTAGAGTGCAGGGGCACAATCATAGTTCATTGCAGCGCTGAACTCTGGGGCTCAAGTAATCCTCCTGTCTCAGTCTCCTGAGTAGTTGGGACTACCAGTGTGTGCCACCATTCCCAGCTAATTTCTAAGTCTTTTATAGCAATAAGGTCTCAGAATCTCACTATGTTGCCCAGGATGGTCTTGAATTCCTGGGCTCAAGCAATCTTCCCGCCTCGGCCTCCCAAAGTGCTGGGATGCCTGGCCTCCTGGCTGGTTTTAACCAAGGAATTGTGTCCTTGCTCTTGCTGTGCCCTCATGCCTAGCTTTCCCTTTCCTTCTACCCTGTTCTTAGGCCCAGCAATAAGGCAACTCTTCAGGCGGTCTGTCCCAGCCTGGCCACACACCTGGTTGATCTTGTTCTCATTCATCATGATGCGGACACATAGCAGGAAGGCAAACATCAGCTTGTGCTTCTCAAAGAGGCTGCGGCAGACGTTGCTATAGAGGCTGTAGGTCAGGTAGCGATTGATGTTGGAAATCCGCTTCTTGAGGTTGTCTATGGGGCAGAGAGGTGATGGTAGAGAGTGGGGAGAGGCGAGAAGGCAGATTCCCAGGGTTTAGCCCAGCCTAGCCCTTTCTCAGCAGCCATAAGGGCAGCCTGGGCCTCCCTTGGGGTCAGCTGGTGTTCTCAGTGAAGGGGCTTTGAGAAGGGGCGCATGTGTGTTCTTATGGATTATGAATCTGATGTGAGAGTGTGTGCAAGTGAATGCAGGTGTGAGTTTATATGTGTATGGCCTGCAGTGGAAATGTGTCCACATAGGTCATGTCTGTGTCAGAATGGGACCCTCATGTGCACCAGCACCAGCACTACCTGCCCTCTCTGAGTTAGCGATGCCTGAGAGGAAGATGTTGAGGAACCACTCGAGGGAGTACTGGTACATGGGGTCCACATTGGCCAGGTCGGACACACAGAAGAAGAGGATCTGGGTACGGACAGCCACAGGTATGTACTCCATGCGCGTGAGGTCAATGTCCTTTTCTGTCTGTTCTGCAATCCTGACTTTGTTCTAGGGGTGTGGTGGGAGGAGAGTCAGGTCCAAGTAGGCTGGCAAAGAGCAGAGATGGATAGGGTTGGGGGCAGGCCCAGGGCAGGTGGGGTGTGTAGGCATTTGCTGACCTGAATCTCAGCTGCCTTCATCTTGGAAGCTTCCAGAACCTTGATGAGCTCCACGTCATCTACAGGGTTGCCCTCGGAGGAGCTGAGACGGTACAGGATCTGATCTTCAATGTCCTTTAGCTCCTGACGCATCTTGGCATTACTGATAATCAACTGGTTCTTGGCTTCCTCCAGGTCAGGTCGCTCCTCAGCCACTACCTGGCCCAGTAGCTGGTCCTCTAGGCCACTGCCAGGGGTGAAGGACATCATATCTGTAATACTTGGTGGGCCCTGGAGGGCCAGCCTCAAGCTGCTCATGTTTCTATCTGTGCTCCTGGGGCTCTAAGAGGCTCTAAGGCCTAGCTTCCATCTCAGGCTGAAGACTAGTGCACACACTGCCTTGAAAGTGGCCAGTTCTCAATGAGACTTCAGATAGCAGCCTGGAATCCTAGCAGGGGCCAGCCAGTTGGATGTGTGATCTGTTGGGATCTTCAGGCAGGAGGGAATTGTGGGTGACACATAGGGTTAAGGCTTACAGGCATTTTCCCCCAGTGGTTACTGGAATGGGGGCCTTGGCATGGAGCAGACCTCTGGGATGTGAGCTCTGTATGGGTGACCAGTGAAAGTCATAGAGCCTGGGCTTATGCAAGCAGGGTAGGAAGCAGGGCTTAGGTGCAGGGAGCCAGAATGTGCCCAACTCAAGGTTCTGGGACAGCTCTAGGGGTGGGGGAATAAGGGCTAAGCTGGAGAGGAAGTGTGCTTGGAGAAGCCAGAGCTGTCACCATCTAGGGAGGCTGGAGACCCTAACTAGGAATCCAGATGAGCTGGAGGTAGGGATTCTTAGGTGGAAATGGTGGCAGGTAAGGGGAACTGGGAGAAGGGCTAGAAGGCCTGGAATGTCAGAGTGTCTGGGAGGAAACAGGAGGAGGCTTTGAGTTGGGGAAAGTCCCACTGGGTTCTGGTCTGGTGGTGGTAGAGGAATAGCTGGGAAGGTGGAGGCAGAGCTGATGCTGGGGAGTACCAAGGGGTTGGGGCTTACCTGGGTGACAGGGTGAAGTTGATGAGGGTGAGTTTGGTGGCAATCTCGGGTGTATAGTGTGGGTTAGGGAGCTTGGTGGTGATGTACATCTTGAAGTCCTCATGGTAGGGGATCACTGTGTCCCCCAGCTTCAGCACTGTATTCCCTTGCTGCTTATATGTCTGTGGTGGAGAGGACGGGCAGACACTGGGGCCTGAGCCTCCCCAGTAGGGGAGGAAAGGGAGCTGTCCTCCTGCTATCCAGTCCTCTAGTCCCCTAGTCCCAAAGGCTTACCTGCTTAAGCAGCACAGGCTCCAAGGCTGGGTCCAGCTCCTCGCCCACATTCTCCAGAAGACATGGCTTGCCAAAGCGGATGGCGTTCTCCATGCTGCGCAGGAAGTCACGGTCACTGAGCTTGAACACATCCAGCCCATTATCCTTCTCCTATGGGAGAGGGGGAAGGTGGGGATCAGAGGGTCTGAGAATTAGCCTAGCTGGAGTTGGGAGATACTCTGAGTGGTCTCACCATATTCTTGATCCATTTGTTGGCCTGACTCTGAGGGTCAATGAAGTGGGTCCAGCGCTGGGAAAATTGGTTGATGACCCCATTCTCCACTGACAGTGTGTCATTGGGGAGGCCAGCGATCTGTGGAGGGCCAGGTACAGGATCACGCCAGGACTTCCATGTGAGCAGGGCCACCTGGGGCTTCAGCTACTCCTAACCTTGTGCTCTGTCTGTGGACTCCCTTCTCTTTATTGCACCCCCTTGGAGGTGGGGGTATAGGTGACAATGTGGGCAAGGTCTCAGCCCTCAGGATCCTTTGCCTCTCCTGCTCTTGGTGCCCTCCTTTTTTGGGCTTTTCTGTCCTCTTCCCTACTGAGTCCTCATTTAGTGGGACCATCTTCATGCAGCCCATACTCCATTGACCTTCCTGGCCTTGGCCCACACTTGGCCTTTGCCTATAGCCTCTTTGGTCTTTCCTTTTGCCAACACTCCCTGTCCTTCATATGTAACTGCTTTTAGGAAACTTTTCTTTTTTTTCTTTATTATGACCAGTCTCACTTTGTCACCCTCGGTAGAATGCCCTAGTGTCATAGCTCACAGCAACCTCAAACTCTTGGGCTCAAGTGATTCTCTTGCCTCAGCCTCCTGAGTAGCTGGGACTATAGGTGCTCGCCACACATCTGGCTAATTTTAGAGACGGGGTCTCACTCTTGCTAAGGCTGGTCTCGAACCTGTGAGCTCAGGCAATCTACCCTCCTCAGCCTCCCAGAGTGCTAGGATTACAAGGAAACTTTTCTTAACCCTCACTCTGGATACTGCTCGCCAACCCCCACCCCACACCCCTAAAAGCACCCCCCTTAAACCCTTGCCCCACATTTAGCTAGTATCCATGCCACACTCAGCCCAGCTCTCTTCTTCTCTCCTCTCTACCACCCTCTTGCTGAGCCCAGAAGGGTTCAGGCCATGGAAAGGAGAATGGAAGGGAGGCAGGAGGTTCCTAGGCCAGCCTGGACCATGCCACAGGCCCTATCTGGTCACTTCTGCCCCTGGGGTGGTCACCTGCCACGAGCGGATCTTCACAGGGTTCCCCAGTGTGCTAATTAATGAAGGCTCAGAGGTGTGTGGAACATTGTGGATTGTGAGTTGCTTGACCCAGTTGTCATAGAGCACTATGCGATACTGGCCCTGGGGAGAGGCAAGATTCAGAATCATCCCACCTTGACACCTGTGGAACACTCCCCATTTCCCACTACTCCATAACACTCAGCATTTGCACACAGAGGTCAGAGCTCAAATGTGGAGCCAGATGCCTGCATTCTAGTCCCACTTTGGGTGACTTCCTTGGCCTCCACAAATCTCAGCCCCCTATCTGTGACACAGGGTTGATACTATCAAAGACCACCTATAAGGGTGGCTGTGAGGATTAAACAGAAAACATGAGTGGAGTGTTTAAAACAGTGTCCAGCACATGGCAAGTGTGAGCTCCCGCTAGGTGGGTTTCTGGTTTTTTGCGTGCTGCTGTAGGCACAGGGCCTCACAGTCCCTGGCCCTGAGAGGTGCCTGGTGAGTGCCTGCTAGACCGCTAAATGAGGGAAGAGCTGCCTACAAGCCCCTCATGGAGGAAAGGGCCTCTTTGGGCAGAGCCGGGGGTTCCCTACCGTGAAGGGGCCCAGGTAGGCCACAAAGCCGGCAGCTACCAACACGTCTCCGGAGATGTTGTTGAGCATGTGCTCCAGGTTCTCCACTGTCTCCTGCCAGCGCAACTTCTCGTCCGATAGCCCATTGATGAGCTGCAGAAGCGGTTCTGGAGGCTCATCTGGGGGGTTTGGGGCTGGCCTTGCCTACTGTAGCCCCTGGGGTTGCCAGGGTGGAGTTGTAGACAGCCACCCTAGGGCCCACCCACACCTCAGGCCCTTCAACCTGGCTGGGATGGGCATGACCATAAGTCTTGCTGGAGGAGGGGTACGCACCTTGTCAGCACGGCCCACCCGCTGCTCACACTGCTCACACTTCATCTCCAAATCCTCCTTCTTAGCAATGCATTCCCGGTACTTGGCCTGCATGGTGGCAATGCCATCTTCCACCTCGCGAAGGCTCTGCTTTGCCTCCTCTAGGATCCGTTGTGTCACCTCTAGGTCATCCTGGGCTTCCCGTAGGGCTTGCTGCAGAGGACAGAAGGCATGGGGTAGCTCACCCATACCCTGGGGAGGGAGCCTTCCCCTATCAGCTCTACTCAGCCCTCACCCGCTTAGGCTCCACAGCCTTGGCCACGAAGTGGTACTTGTGCATGGCGCGAACCCATTGGCAGATGGAGGTGCAGGCCTTGGACACCTTGGCAATGGCAGCTGGCTGGAACTCTTCATTGTCGATATAGGGCTGGATGGCTTTGATCACTGCCTCCCCAATGTTGTCCTGGGAGGGGAACACACTGGGCCTCAGGAGGCTGCTTCTCAAGGGAGGCAGGGGAAGAGCTCTGCTGGGAAGTGGGCCCTGCTGTGGGACAACTTTATCCTGCTTTATTTGGTACTCCATGCCCTGCACAGGCCTCTGTATAGATGAACTTCTCCTTAACGAACAGCATAGCCCAGAAAGGTTGCCCAGGAAAGGTACTTCTCTGTCCCCAGAATATTAGATGTAATGATTAGAGAGCTCTTGGAAAACTATGGCAGCTTCACGATCAAATAATGTACAAGGTCCCATTTAAAAACTCATCTACAGGCCAGGTGCAGTGGCACATGCCTATAATCCTAGCACTCTGGGAGGCTGAGGCAGGTGGATTGCCTGAGTTCACAGATTTGAGACCAGCCTGAGCAAGAGCGAGACCCCGTGTCTAAACATAACCAGGCGCTGTAGCGGGTGCCTGTAATCCCGGTTACTTGGGAGGCTGAGGCAAGAGGATAGCTTGATCCCAGGAGTTTGAAGTTGCTGTGGGCTATGACGCCATGGCACTCTACCAAGGGTGACAAAGTGAGACTCTGTCTCAAAAATAAAAATAACAAAATAAAAATAAAAACTCATCTAAATACAAGAACTACTGAAAAATACAGTGTCAGCAGACATTGGAGATGCATGAGTTGTTCTGATGTCCAATCAGGCTCATGTTCAAGGGTAATATTCCCTACCCTGAGAGCCTATCCCACCCTCTAGGGCTCTTGCCCCACCTAGGGAGAGCATAATGGACCCAAGAATTTGCATTGAGTTTTTTTGTTTGTTTTTCTTTTCTTTCTTTTTTTTGAGACAGAGTCTCACTGTCTCCCTGGGTAGAATGCCATGGCATCATCATAGCTCACAGCAACCTCAAACTCCTGAGCTCAAGTGATCTTTCTTGCCTTAGCCTCCCAAGTAGCTGGGACTATAATGCCTAACCAGTTTTTCTATTTTTAGTAGTGACGGGGTCTCAGTCTTGCTCAGGCTGGTTTTGAATTCCTGTGCTCAAGCAATCCATCTACCTCAGCCTCCCAGAGTGCTAGGATTACAGGTGTGAGCCAGACTGTTAGAGGGCCCTAAGTTCTGGTCATGAGCACTTCTGTCTTGGGTGCTTCTCTCAGAGGGGCCTGATTAGGCCTAAGGGGCCTCTGGTTTCCAGTCTGATGGAAGAGGAGGAGGAGGGATGGGGACACCAACAGGGTATCTGGCTGCTACTGGGATGGGTGTGGGAATGCCTAAGGTCCAGATACACATGCTGGTAGGGAGTGGCCTGGGTGGGACAGGCAGCTGCAGGGGGGCACTCCAAAGGGACTATGGACTCTAGGTTGACCTAACCTGGCACAGCCCCTGAGAGAGCACACACCCAGAGACATAATAGCTCCAAATAGCAGACAGACAGAGAAACCCAGAGACAAAGAAACCTCAGATAATGAGGCCAAGGGAGAGAGGTGATGACCGAGCAGATGGGCTGCAGGGAGGAAAGGGCATGGAAGAGAATTTCCAGCTGTGGAGCCTTGAAGTGACTGTGGGTGACATCCTGCAAAGATGCCCAGGTCCCAGTTTCCTCAACAGCCATCTGTTGGTGGGTCTGTCACCACACCAGACTGAGAGCTCCTTGAGGCCAGGCTCTGTTCCCAGTCAGCTGTGGACTGACTCTGCAGGCAGAGAGACCAATCAGAGACCATGGCACATGTAGACACTGTAGTTTGACAGGTTCCTCTCCAGTTCTATAGCTCTGCTGGGTCCTATCCTCACTCACTGGTTGGCCCAAGTGCCTGGCATGCTCACCTTGTCAAACTTGAAGAGGCTCTCAAGGAAGCGACCCGGATCCTGCAGCAGCCCCTTGCCTGGCTCCCAGTAATCATCCACCTTGGAACCTGGCTTCTCTCCAGGTACCTTCTTGGGCTTGATGCCCTTCATGATGCACACAGCTTCTATGACCAGCTTCACTCCTGGGGGTGGCCTCTGCATGGCACGTACCTGTGGGCCAAACCATGGGGGGGAAGGTCTATAATGTGTGGGTACTCTTGGGCAGGGACCCTACCTGAAAGGTTGGTCCCACCAGCCAATTCCCTACCACTACAGGATGAACGGCATACCCAGAGGCCCTTCGAGGTCAGGCTTAGCCTGTGGCTCTTCCTGCTCCCTAGGTACCCATAACCCCACCTGAGTTCTGGGGGTTGGCACAAGGAGGGCAGGACAGGTATCTGGGCTCCAACCCAAGTTCTACCCTTTCTTCTTGGTGCATGGCAACCATGGGGTGTGCAGAGGAAATGCCTAGGGACTAGAACTCAAGAGGACAGCAGAGAGGGATATGAGAGAGAGTGCCAGGAGACACCCAGCTGCCCACCTCAGTCACATCATTCTTGTTGAGGTTGCGCAGGCTGGCCAGGGCTGCATCCAGTGCTGGCAGGGCCTCGTCCAGATCCTTCTGGGCATCATCGGCAATAGCTTGTGCCTTCCTGGCTTTTTCATTGGCCTTGATCTCTTCTGCCTGCACTGAATTCCGTGTCTCCTCAGCGATGACTGTATCTGCCTAGGGTTGGGAACCAGGGAGAGCCCAGATGGTGGCCAGTGGCAAGCCCAAGCATACCCACCTCCCTGTGCTCCTCTCTGCATCTCAGTCTCCTTAGATGGGAGGAAATGAGCATTGGGATGCCCTGTTCTTTGACAGCCCTCCATCTATGACAGGCCATAGTGATCTGGGAATACTAGAAGTCCCATCTGTGTCCTGAGTGCTCACCATGGGCCTGGCATGGGGCTCAGGGCTTTACAAGTGAGTATAAGTGTCCCACAGGGCAGGGCACCTTTGTGCAAGACAGAGAAAGGCCCTCCTTCCACCTTTCTTCCATCTTCTTTCCATCTGCGAGAAAATTTTGCAATACACTGACTTTGCAGAGCAGGACACTTAACTACTTCTGCCAGAAAGCTGACATAATGACTATACAAATCTGTTATGTCTGCAGTGAGGCCTCATGCTGTGCAGTGCCTGGCATAGTTCTGACTAAACATTCCTAGAATGAATAAATGACTACTGAATGAGGAAACTGAGCACACAGGGGCTTAACCATGTGTGGCAGTCAGAAAGCTAGGGATCATATGATTATTTGGAGCTACTGAGCATCCTCAGACAGGGTCAAGCCTCTGGGAGGGGAACTGGGAGCACCCCCAACCTTGATCTGATCCATGGTGACTGTAGTGTCCTTGGCTGCCTCTTCCAGCAGGGGGCGCATAATCTCCAGATCCTCCTGCATCTTGGCCACATCCTCAGAAGTGCTCAGCAACTGGGGGTTGGGGAATAGAGAGGAAAACAGGTGTGACAGGGACAGAGTGAGTGGGCCTACTGGACTGCCCTAATTCATAAGAGTGGGAGGAAACTTCAGTGGCCCCCAAGTTGCCCAGTGGATCCCCAAGAATATGTGGGGTGTCCTGCTTTAGCTTGGCTATTGAATGGCAACTTTTACTCTTTTTTTTTTTCGAGGCAGAGCCTCAAGCTGTCCCCCTGGGTAGAGTGCTGTGGCATCACAGCTCACAGCAACCTCCAATTCCTGGGCTCAAGTGAGTCTCCTGCCTCCGCCTCCCAAGTAGCTGGGACCACAGGCACCCGCCACAACCCCTAGCTA
>CAUYQV010177710.1:0-27878 GCA_963574575.1 Galagoides demidoff
GAAAGCTATAAATTGGTTTCATAGTAAGACTGAGTACATGGGATACTTTTTCTTCCATTCTTGAGATACTTTGCTAAGAAGAATATGTTCCAGCTCCATCCATGTAAGGGAGGAATGTATCTTGAACTCAAGGGACATGCTAAGATGTTTCTTGTTACCTCCATGTCTGGTGAATAATCCAACAAGAACAAGGCAACTGAAGGCTCAGATCCCTCAGAGATGAAGGGTTGAAGCATACAAGTAACATCCTGATTGTCTATCTTTCTTGCCCCATGACTCATTAACTACTGCCCCAGATCTTTGTGTGTCAGGACACCCTGAATGCCCCTCTGGCCTATTCTGGTAAGTATATCCAACCTTCCCCTAGAGGTAAGTACCACCATCTGGCTTCTGCCACTGCAGAATCCGATCACTCCTGTGTATACTAGGGAACCTAGTTTCATGGAAGCTGCAACCTGTGTCCCTGTACCTCTCAGCTGCAACCTGTGTCCCTACACCAGTTCATTCTTTATGATAGTGGTCAATGAAGTACTTTATTTGGACCCTCCTAAGAAACATGGTCAGATACTGTGTTCCCCAGTTTCATATAATAAATTCATTCTAATACTTTCTCTTCTCTGAGACTCCTGACCTCAATACTCTGCCAAAGAGTTCTTGCATTTTTATCTAATTTATTATAAGTCATATTCACGTCCAAGCTTCGAAAGCCATCCCAGCAGTATATTAGGGCTAAGTTACTAGGATGTTAAATTCTGAGTTATAAATAGTGCTCCCATGTTAATAAATTCAATGTTAAAAAATTCTCCCCTATCCAGCCTTATTTTTCTGCCATCCCTCTTCCATCCAATACCTCTAAGATCTACTTCCCCATATGTTCCTTCTGTTCCTATTGGTACATGCTAGCCAGGTCCTGAAATTATTCATCTGCACATTTTCTCTCAGAATAAGAAAAAAGTTCCTGATTAGACTAGAAAAGATTGTGTCTAGTTGCTATTCTAGAGGCCAGAGGGGTACAAGGTAGGACAGATTTTAAAGAAGGCAAGCATAACCTGGAGGCATCCATCTCAATAGGATCTTTGCCTAGTCTCCAAATAAGGGAAGGCTATTCTAACAAGGTGTTGATCATGCCTGTGCAGAGGATGCAAGGACATTTAGGGGTTCAAGATTCTCTGGTTCATTCACCCAGATGTCACCTTCTGAGACCTCAGGGTTCTATTCTTTCCATATTAGGGTCCTGGCCACCTGCGTAAGCTGTATAGGAGAAGTAGTTATCACTAAGAATGATAGAGGATAATAAAGGACTTATAAAGGGGTTTGGCCTCACACAGGTGTGGGAGTTAAACAGTCTATAAGGCTGTTGCTTCCATATCTGAAGCTGAGCCTAAAGATCACAGGGCAGGCAGCTGGACAGAAAAGATAAAATGAGATGAGAAGGAGCAAGGATAAACTGGACTCTCAAAGGCAAGCTGGGATGAGGTCTGTCTCTCACCACCTCAAGGATCCGGGTAACCTGCAAGAAACCTGCACACCCTGCCCAGGATTCCCCAAGCTGATGGAGGCGATCCAACAGGCCTGAGGAGCCGCAGGTCTGGCCCCTGCTCCGCACCAACATGACACAGCAGATTAGCCACGTGTGGGGCTGCAGCAGCACCTAGCACCAACACCAACCCTTAGACGTCAAAGAAATCTACACATCTGCAGCTGCTCCACTTCTGCCTTCCAAATCTCACTCATAGTGTCTCGTATGACCTGTTAGCACAGAATTCAGAAGGGAGTCTGGGAAATGTAACTCCAGTTTAGCTCCAGTTGACACAGTACAAACCCACCACAGAAGGTTCACAGCTTTGCCACCCTTATGATTCAATCTTGGGCCTGATTTTTTATATAATCTGTTTTATGGCCACAGGCAATCAGGGTCTTTCCAAATGAGGCCCTCTTTCACAGCATACCTGCACTGATAATTGACATCTTGTTTCAAAAGTGTCAAAGCTGTAAGAGATCGGTCAATTCAGAGTCCTTATAATTACCACTATCCCTACACCACTCAAGTGGTAAGAGACATAACCCAACTCTTCACCCAACCCCACTCTTCACCTTCACTCAGTGTTAGTCCCATTTCACTAAAGATTAAGAGTCTGAATAACTGTGCTGTCACACATGCCACGGGTTACTAGCCCCCACTACCACCAGCAATGGGATCCTTATCATAGTCTCACCATGAGGGACCCACTCCAGTATTAGAATTTCCACTCTAGGATTAATATAGAGAAGCAATTATCATCAGCTCCCATATCCCACTAGTTGAAGGATGCCCCCACTGGGACATTAACATCCTTATGCTTCTAGGATGTACGTTTGTGCTTGCTTGTTAAACCAGCTCCCACCAGGGTCCTAAGCCTCAGAGTAGGAGTCAAAGTCCTGAGACAGGAAGTGAAAAATGTACACCACATGCTCTTGAAGCTAAATACCATCAACATGAAATAAGCTGAAGCCCACACAGAACTGTGTGGCACAGCCCACAGCCACAGCCACAGCCGGACTACCCCCAGGGTAAGACAGATAGAAAGGTGAGGTTGTACATCAGAGGTGTCAAATACAATGCCCATCTCACAGGGGTGTTGTGAGAACGAAAACAAGCAAAATGCTTGGCAGAGACCTGACACACAAAGCTAAATAAATACTAGCTACTGTCATTAGGTCAGACGCTGAACTAAGACCTTAGTAATGGCAATGGTGAGCAAGACACAAAGGAGATCTTTCAGAGTTGTAACAGACACAACCGAGAGGGCATACTGGTGGGCAGGGAGAATGTAAGAAAGAAGAAGAAATAGGGGATGTTTAGGGTCCTGGCAGGATGGTAAATGGCACAGCCACTAAATAAAATATGGAAAGCTGGAGGAAGCAGCGTTATTTAACCGGGGAGTCTAAGGTACCTGTGAACTATCTAAATGCTTTGTGTTCAGTGGGCTGTTGGAAGTAACTGATAAGAAACTCAAGAAAGAGATCTAATCTGAACACTGATGTTTGGAGGATCATTTAAGCCATGACAATATTTGCTGTCCCAGGAAGAATGTCTACAGTTACAAGAAAAGAGGGCGGACTATGGAGTGTGACACAAGAAGAGAGACAGCAGCCAATGAAAGGAGATGGAGCAGTCACTGAAAAAGAACAGGCAGGAGGGCAGTCTGTCACTGGGCAATGGGAGGGCAGTACCAACACTTGAGCCACCACCTGCTCTAAAGAAGTCAGATTCGAAGTGAGACGCTGTCACTGGATTAGAAAACAGGGAGACATTAGTAACTTTAGTGAGAACAGCTTCATGGAATGCTTCAGATGCAAGCCTGATGTTTCATCACAAAAAAGAATGAATGAGAGATAAAGAAACAGAAAGAGATGGCACAAACTGCTTTTTCAAAAACTGGTGGAAAGGGGAACAGGCAATAACTAGAAGGCCACAGAGGATTCTTTTCTACAAAAAGACTCAAATGTGTTATAGGAAGAATAGCTGAAGGATCGGGTAAAGGCAAAAAAAAAAAAAAAAAAAAAAATGGAGTGAAGTTTCTGAGGAAATGGAAGACTTCAAAAATAAGTGTAAAGCACTGTTTGACTCAATGATCTTTATATTTAATATGCTTGGATTTGCTTTTAATATGCCAACTAAGAAATATGTACTTAGCATCTCATTTACAGGAACCAACCCGATAAAACTGTGAAATAACTTTTCTTATAAAACCTCGTCTTTTCTTACTCGACATTACAAAACATCAGTTTCTTGAACTAATTTAGCTTCAGTCAAAAGGTGACAATTGTATGCAGTGAGAAAAAAATCTTTTTCTGCTATTTTAGAATTTTTTTCGTTTTGCCAGGGGGAAATAAATTATTTATAAAGCAATTTACCAGATAAGATCTAATTTAGGGGGTGCCCAGTGTGATATTAACAGCACATAACTTTGGAATCTAAACCTTTAACTCTTGTCTACAGAGTCCAATTAGCCCAAGCCTAGGGAAAATAAGCTGAAGAGCGAGCACATTCAGGTTCTCTCAACTGCCAGGTGGTAAGCTATTCTGAAGCTGTTTAGATTTGTGGTTGGGCCTCAAACCGTGACTCTGGACAGCATTCTGCTGGAGGCAGAACAAAGTTATATTTATTATCTGTGTACTTTAAAACAATGCTGCCCACTTTTCTCTATTGCTAAGGTCACTTACTTCGAAGACTGAGTAAAACGGTGGTGTATGAAAATGGCAGTGTTTACTTATCCAACTGATTTTGGAATTACATGACTCAGCCAATATGAAAACTCAGTCGATAAGAAAACAAATGCTTATAAAGCAGTAACAAGCAGCCTTTTTTCCCCTAATACATGTACCAAATAAATTTGACTTAGAAGAAGTGAACTAAATATAAAACACTTCAAAAAGGAGAAACAGAACATTAAGCTTACTAAGAATTTTGGCATGATCCAGAGAACATGTTCAGGGAACTGACCTCTGTGGAAAGCACAGAAGCATTTCAATGGCTGTGTCTGACAATCTCTTTTAGTAAGTTTTTCTTCAACATTCTAAAACCTTTCACTTTATAGCATATAAGTTTTCTGGTAACTTTCCGTGTGGTTTTCTATATCTAAGAATTTTTTTAAAGACCAGAATAACAATTTTTTTTAAACCAATGAAGCTATTTTTCTCTTCTTGAATAAAGAATTGCCTTTTCTTCATAATTCATAGAGAAGAAAAAAAAAACCTGCACTCAAAACTTCCACATATTACTGCTACCAAATTTATAAATGCAGCTGTGTTTTCTCCCTCTTCCCTCCTATTATAGTAACAGAAGCAATTCTCTTCTCAAAGGCCAATCTTCCCTTCCAATCACCAGGTGCACTATATCCCATCCCCTTTCTCAAGGACCCTAACACCATCAGCTCTCCCCTCTTGTATGCCAGTCCCGCCCTCTCTCTCTCTCTCTCTGTAACAAATCCAGGCTAGTAGTACTTAAGCATACTTTAGCATCACTCATCTGAAAACAAGGAAACCAAAAATAAATCCTCCCTGAATCCCACATTCCTCTCTGGCTAGGCCCCTCTCTCTAATCCCGACCAGAAGCAAGTCTCTCAAAAGTTGTCTTCAGCTGAACACAGTGGCTCACACCTGTAATCCTAGCACTCTGGCAGGCCGAGAAGGGTGAACTGTCTGAGTTCAGGACTTCCGAGACCAGCCTGAGAAAAGGGAGACCCTGTCACTAAAAATGGCTGGGCATTGAGGCAGGTGCTTATAGTCCCAGCCACTTGGGAGGCTGAGTCAAAAGGATCACTTGAGCCCAAGAATTTTAGGTTGCTGTGAGCCAAAATGCCACAGCATTCTGCTAAGGGTGACAGAGTAAGATTCTATCTCAAAATTAAAAAAAAATAATAATAAAAGGGTGTCTTCACTTGCATTCACTCCTCAACCCATTCCAACCCCACTTCTCCCAACAAATCTCCACTAAATTTTGCTCTGCTAAGGCCATTAGGTGGTAAATCAAATAATGACTTCTCCTTGAAGCACTTTCTCTCCTTGGCTTTCATAACACCAAAACTTTCCTAGCTTTTCCTTCTGGCTGTTCCTCCTCTGAATCCTTTCTTAGCAAGACCTTTCTATCCATTCTTTAAATTTTGGACCTTTTCAGGGCTCAATTCTGGGTCTTCTTTCTCTCTTTTCCCTTCTACAATCTCTTCTAAGGTGATCTTACCTATTACCTTGGTTTTAAATGTCATCTAAATGTCAATGATGCTAGGATTTGGATCTGCAGCCCAGACCTCTTTTCTGAGCTGTCCATCACAATATGTCAAAGTCATCTCACAGTTACTTTGTTCTGTAAAAAACTGGATCCTATCTTTTTTGCCCACCCCTATGTGCATCTCCTCTGGTTTACCACGTGTGAATTCCAAGGTGACCCCAATAATGTTAGCCATTATATAATCTCATTCCCTTGAGTGAAATTTCACTCTTGTGATAAAGGGATTTTACAGATGTAATTAAGATCCCAAATCAACTGACCTTATGATAGGAAAATTATCTTAGCAGGCCTAATCTGATTCAGCTTGATGAATCCCTTTCAATCAAGGCCCAAAGGTCAGAGAAGGAGGTACGGAAGTTAGATAGTGAAAGTTTGATAAGGATTTGACATACTTTTGTCAGTTTAAGGAGCCACATGAGGAGAACACAGATAAACTCTGGGTGATAGTCAGCCAGGAACCTGGAGCCTTGAGCTGACAGCTAAAGGAACTGAATTCTACCAACAATAGAATGACCTTGAAAGTGGATTTTTTACCCAGAGACTTCATTGATTTTAGTCCTTAGCAGAGGACTTACCAGCCATTCACAAGGACTCATAACCTGAACTATGAGCTAATAAATGGGTGCTATTACAAGCTGCTACATTTGTAGTAATTTGTTATACAATAATAGGAAATTAATACACCATCTCAATAAACAGCACCTTCAAATAGACGTTTGTTCCAGCCAGAAAACCGTCTCTCAATATACCAGGTTTGCTGATTCTATCTCCTAAATACATCCCAAATACATTAACAGTCCTTTTTTTTTTTTTTTTTTTTTTTAAGATAAGAGCCTCAAGCTATCCCCCTGGGTAGAGTGCCATGGCATCACAGCTCATAGCAACCTCCAACTCCTGGGCTCAAGCGACCTCCAACTCCTTCCTCTGCCTCCCAAGCAGCTGGGACCACAGGCGCCCGCCACAACGCCCGGCCATTTTTTGGTTGCAGCCATCATTGTTGTTTGGCGGGCCCAGGCTGGGAATTCGAACCCGCCACCTCAGGTGTACGTGGCCCGTGCCTTAGCTGATTGAGCCACAGGCACCGCCCATAGCTAGGCTCTTAACTGCTCATTACATGAGAGCCATTTGTGTCCTGTACTGTAGTATGTGTTCTTACTATTTCATTTAAACCCCATGACTATCACCACTCCTGTTTTAGAGATGGGAAAACAAATTAACTTGTCCACGGGCATACAGCTGGTAAATGGTAGAACTGGGATTCATGCCTCAATTTTTCTGCCCAAATTTTATTACTTTACTGTATTCCTGGTAAGAATCCTACCATATAATTTTTAGAATAATCATTTCATATAAAAGAAATCAAATGCATTCACCAAAGCCTTATATTTCAACCAATGATGACCACCTTGCAACAAAGGAGGGAAAAAAAACAAGGCAGAAAAGGAAAGACAAGCTCTGCTATCTCTTTTCTCATGAGATAGGGGTCCAGCCTACATATGTAGCTAATATTTGAATAAATATACTTACTGCCGATTGAACTTTAGTAAATCTGCATCAACCATGTCAGCTAGTGGCAGGTTGAACAGGGAAAAAGAAGCTTGCACAATCACCCTAGGAAAAAAAATTAAACATATATATATATATATATAAATTTTACAATTGGGAGACAAAGCTTTTTAAAAAAATCAAACAAAAGTTGTTGACATGTTGACATATGGTTTTCAAGAAGAAAAAGGAAATAATATACTACAAAGGAAAAGACATATTAGGCATATATTTCTGTCCCCTCAAATGTTATATATCTATGAATATAATTCTTCTTTAAAATGAAATAATTATGTTCACTTGGGATTTTTACAAGTGAATTTTATCCTTTTTCCTCACTCCTAAATGAATAGCTACGCATTTAAATTATGCATAAGCTCTAAAGAATAGAACATGCCATCAGAAATCTTTCTCTTGATATCAAGCATAGCATAAGTTGAGAACTGGAAAGGGGCATATAGCATTTTAATTAATGACAAGAGAATAAAAATCAGAGGAATGATTTAAGTAAATAAAAAAGCAAAGACAATTCTTCATTCTAAAAAGTACTATAAAATGCCATTTAAATATTATGTAGCCAAAGCCACTCTTACAGACTTATAAAAGTTATTTATTGATATTCAACCCTTGGTTAATTGCTACATTCTCTACTACCAGCATGTTCAAAATAAACAAACCTTCATGAAAATTTTCTCAAATTGTTCCAGCAGGGACCTGAAATAGAATTTATTAATTCATTCCCTGAAAACACATTTTCTAAGGACTGTTTGCAAGAACTGGACTATTTATAAGACCTGCAGTAGGTAATGGGCCACAGTGATAAGAGACTTAGGCACGATAAACTCAGTCCTGTGGGGACCACTGACAGTCACAGGCAGAGAGGCATAAGCACCACAGCAGAGATAAGCTCAGGGCTTTGGGTCATGTAGGAGGGGCAGCGAATCCAGACGAGGAAAGTCTCCCGCAGAAGCACAGACCTGAGTTGCAGCCTGAGAAACACCAGGAGAGAGCCAAGCAGGATATAGGGCCAAGCTGGGAACTGCATCTGCTAGACACAGGTGTTTGAAGTACTTCTAGATGGCAGAGAGTGCAGTGAAAAGTGGAGGGGGAGTAACAAGAAATGAGGATGAAGAGATAAAGAGGGCCTACATAACAAAGAATATCACTTTGGCTATATTCCCGATGCAATGAGAAGCCACTTAAAATTGTTAAGCAAGGGAATGACATGTTATTCTAGAAGCAACATGGGAGAAGGGGTTGGAAGGAATGCAGAGTAGACACAAGGGGACCACAGAGGAGGCCATGTAGATCCATGTAAGAGATATGAGGACCGGAGCTGCAGGAATGGCAACAGAACAGAGAAGGCATGAATTCAGGACACATTAGGGAGATGAGATTGCTAATAATTAGTAGTGTCAAAGAAGACAAAGAAGGCAAAGACAACTTCTCAGTTCCTGACCTGGGCAATGAGAGAGGCAGTAGAGGCATTTCATAAGATGGGAAACAATGGCAAAAGAGCAGATTTAAGAGAGGCAAGATCCTTGATATGGATATGTGGAATCTGAGATGCCTGTGGGAAGGGAGGAGTGGATGCTTGTGGAGGAGGAGAAGAAGAGGTTGCAGAAATAGGAGGAGGGGTGGAAGGAGGAAAGGAAGCTCAACCTCTCTTATACTTGGCAGCAGGATTTACTAAACATTGCACCTTAATAGGTTAAAAAAAAAGAACTTAGCTCCTTTTAAAAAACAAGCTGGTATCATTCACACAGACCAGCAAAACAGTGCATTGACTCTGCCTAGAAACACATGTTACACTCAGTTCAGCGCAAAGATGTTTCACTCCTTGAAGGGTGGTGTTCATGGTGTTCTAAGATTAGACCTGGCATTTACTTACATGATAATAGTGAGATAAACAGCCAAACAGTAATAGTATTGCTGTCCCAGAAGTAACATGACGATGGAAGCTGTTCCTTCTAGGTAGAAGGACATTAAGATAATCCTATAGTAACCAAATTTCTTCAGCCAGGACTGACTGGTAAGTATTAGTACCAGGCACTGAAATGAAAGCAGAATGGTAGTGTGTTAAGATGGAGCCCCGTGCTTTATTCTTGCTTACTCTTGCTGATGACAAAATAAACGTTCTCATTATACAATGAATCTGTGGCTGGGCACCTGTGGCTCAAGTGGCTAAGGCGCCAGCCACATACACCTAAGGTGGTGGGTTCAAATCCAGCCCAGGCCTGCCAAACAACAATGATGGCTGCAACCAAAAAATAGCCGGGCGTTGCAGGGGGCACCTGTGGTCCCAGCTACTTGGGAGGCTGAGGCAGGAGACTCGCTTGATCCCAGGAGTTGGAGGTTGCTGTGAGCTGTGATGCCATGGCACTCTACCCAGGGAGATAGGTTGAGGCTCTGTCTCAAAAAATAAAAATAAAAAAATAAATCTGCTTCTAAATTACAGTATCAATTAAAGCACACAACTATTATTTTGATTAGAGATGCCATTATTCACATATATAAAAAAATTCACTATGGGTAGTAAAATTTCATAAATAACAAAGAAATAGCAATTATTTCCTATAAAACAAGTGAAGAAACCAGGAAATCGTTTCCTAATTTTTCATTTTCACACTGACACAAAGAGATTTTACTAAAACTGACTGTATGAAAGAATCCATCAGTTAAAAACAAACAAAATGGCTTTATGGTAATGTGAAAGGTCCAACTCCAATCTAAAATAAATCCAAATTTAACCCCTGAAGTTTAACCCCCAAAATTTGGGGTTAAAGCTCAGAATTCACCTAGCATACAATTGGTGAACCAAATATTTGTTGAATAAATAAATAACTCACTATCCTACTGTAATATGTCTGAAATGTACTTTTTACCCCAAAATCAACCATTAGGAGTAAATAATAGTTTACAATTCTATCCATTTTTCTTCTGGCTCTGATGTCCCACCTCACGTTATATATTTATATCTTTCTAATAGATTCATGTTAAGATATCAGACTTGGAATTTTTTTTTTTTTACATTTCTTACTGCCAATGAAAAAGCTTATTGTTTTAGATTGAAAAATTTTTGCTGGGCTGGGTGTGGTGGCTCATGCCTGTAATCCTACCACTCTGGGAGGCTGAAGCAAGTAGATTGCTTGAGCTTATGATTTTGAGACCAGCCAGAGTAAGAGAAAGACCCCATCTCTAAAAATAGCCGGGCATTGTGGTGGACACCTATAGTCCCTGCTCCTTGGGAGGCCATGGCAAGAGTTTGAGGTTGCTGTGAGCTATAATTCCACAGTGTTTTACCGAGGGCAGCAAAATGTGTCTCAAAAAAATAATTTTTTTAATAAATATACATGTATACATTAACAAAGATCAGAATATACCCTTTGTATTGTTTTGTTTTTTTGATTTGGGGATTTTTTTGAGACAAAGCCTCACTCTGTTGCCCTAGGCTAGAGTAATATGTTGTCATAACTCACAGCAACCTCAAACTCCTGGGCTCAAGAGATCCTCTTGCCTCAGTCTCCAGAGTAACTGGGACTATAGGTTAAGCCACCACACCTGGATGGTTTTTTCTATTTTTAGTAGAGGCAGAGTCTCATTCTTGCTCAGGCTGGTCTGAAACTCCTGAACTCAAGCAATCCACCCAGCTTGGCCCTCCAGGGTGCTAAGATTATAGGTGGGTTTTTGTTGTTTTTTTTTGAGACAGACTCTTACTTTGTTGCCCTCTGTAGAGTGTTCTGGAGTCACAGCTCACAACAATCTCAAACTCTTGGGCTTAAGCAATTCTTTTGCCTCAGCCTCCCAAGTAGCTGGGACTACAAGTGCCTGCCACAAAGCCAGGCTATTTTTGTTGTTGTAGTTGCAGTTGTCATTATTGTTTGGCAGGCCTGCCAGGGTTTGAACTGCCAGCCCCAGTGTATGTGACTGGTACCCTAGCCTCTGAGCTACAGGCGCTGAGCCAGATTATAGGAGTTTTAAAGAAAAAAGCACATTGTTTAGCTCTGAAAAGTTTTCATTAACAAAATATGTGTACATTACAATAAGAAGAGAATTTTTAATTATATAAGGAGAATACAAATGTTCTTTAATAAACGTAAGAGTTTTTTTCCTCTGACTGATTTTTTTGGCCAACTTCTCTACTTTCAAGGAGCAAGAGCTCATTTTCTGAGTAGTAAAAACAATGATTCAGTGATTGATATGGTTTCTTAGAGTTCTGTAAGAGAAAATATGCAAAACTCCCAGCAAGGCCAGGCATGGTGGCTCGCGCCTGTAATCCCAGCACTTTAAGGCTAGAAGTTCAAGACCAATGTAGGTAACATAGTAAGATACCCTGTCACGATAAAATGTTTTTTTCAAAAATTAGCTGAGTGTGGTGGCATGCACCTGTAGTCTCAGTTTCTTGGGAAACTAAAGTGGGAGGATTGCTTGAATTCAAGAGTTCAGGGCTACAGTGAGCTAAGATTGGGCTACTGCATTCCAGCCTGGGTGACAGAACTAGACCCCATCTCTAAAAAAATAAAATAAAATAAACATAAATAAAACATTCCAGCAAGTATAATTGTATTCTGAAATATAATATTATAAAGTAACAAATTTCTACATATTGAAATGAAGCTGCTTCTTCTCAATCTCTAATACATAAATACACAAAATAAGTTAATAATAAAAGAAATGTGAAGCAGAATAGAAAGGGCAAGATTGTGAAATCAAATGTCTCTACTCCCTATGTTTGAATTCAAGCTTTGCCACTTTTATCAGCTATGTGTTCACAAATTGCTTTACCTAAGAGGTATTTCCCCCACCTACTGACTCTCTCTCTTTCTCTCCCCACCTCCCTTTCTCTTTCTTATCTAGCACCATCTTCAACACACAAGGTACTGATAATTCTAAGCTGTTATTCTTATGCCAAATATATAAGAAGACAGAAGCCAATGGTGAATAGTATTATAAAAATCATGAAAAAAAGGAAAAGATGGCTATCTCTCTTACTAAAATAAAGCCTCAACATTAAAACTGAGAACTTGGTCTCCCCATTCAACAGAGTCCCCAATGTAAGTGTTGGCAAAACAACACCAAAGGAACCTAAATCAAAACAGAAAGATGAAGACAATGCTATGCTTGCAGTGAAAGTCTAATAAACATTTGCTGTATTGAATCGGTTGTATATAATAAGATCTAACATTTCTTCCGTATTTATTTGGTGTGAGGAAATGATTTAAGTACTTTGGATTTTTTTCTTTTTTTTAGAGACAGAGTCTCACTTTGTTGCCCTTGGAAGAGTGCCGTGGCGTTATAGCTCATAGCAACCTCGAACTCTTGGGCTCAAGCGATTCTCTTGCTTCAGCCTCTCTTGTAGCTGGGACTACAGGCACCTGCCACAATGCCTGGCTATTTTTAGAGACAAGGTCTCACTCTGGCTCAGGCTGCTCTTAAACCTGTGATCTCAGGCAATCCACTTGCCTCTGCCTCCCAGAGTGCCCAACCTACTTTGGATGTTTCAATTCATTTAATCCTCATAATAATTCCATTAAGTAGGCTCAGTGCCTGTGGCTCAAGTGGCTAAGGCGCCAGCCACATACAACTAAGTTGGCGGGTTCGAATCCAGTCCAGGCCGCCAAAACAACAATGATGGCTGCAACCAAAAATAGCCGGGCATTGTGGCAGGTGCCTGTAGTCCCGGTTACTTGGGAGGCTGAGGCAGGAGACTCGCTTGATCCCAGGAGTTGGAGGTTGCTGTGAGCTGTGATGCCACAGCACTCTACCCAGGGGGATAGCTTGAGGCTCTGTCTCAAAAAAAAAAAAAATTCCATTAAGTAGGTAATATTTTGGTTCTTGTTTTATAGATGAGGAAACTGAGGCAATAAGAGGTTGAGTAATTATATATAGTTACATTTTAAAACCTCCGTAAGGGCTCGGCGCCTGTGGCTCAATCAGCTAAGGCACCAGCCACGTACACCTAAGGTGGTGGGTTCGAATCCCCAGCCCGGGCCTGCCAAACAACAATGATGGCTGCAACCAAAAAATGGCCGGGCGTTGTGGTGGGCGCCTGTGGTCCTAGCTACTTGGGAGGAGGAGGCAGGAAACTCACTTGAGCCCAGGAGTTGGAGCTGTGATGCCATGACACTCTACCTAGGGGGATAGCTTGAGGCTCTGTCTCAAAAAAAAAACAAAAAACCTCAGTAAGTGAAATACAAAAAGGATAAGAAGTAGTAGTAGTTTGATTAGAAGTGATGTAGTAGTAAATGGAATTTTACAACAATCAGTATTATTTTTGCAATAAAAGCTTTTTTTAAACAAGGAAGTTATGATTCATTCAGAAACACAGCAGCTTCTTCATCAGAAAATGACCATCTGGTGATCTCTACTCAGAATGTGGCTTAAAACTAAAAAGAAGCAAAATATATCTATGGAAACCACCAAAATAAGATCACTGCATATATGTACTTAGTAAAGCTTAGGTACTTTACTTGGCAAAGTCCATCAGGTCTTCACTGAATATCTATCTAAATACTTAGGAATAAATTTTTAACAAAAGAACGGGTTAACTACAAAACATTGTTAAAAGAAAATTTTGAAAATATAAGTAGAAGGAAAAAATATCCTATGTTCATGGATCATGAAATTTAACATCATTAAGATGGCAATATTACAAAACAGATCTGAGCTTCAATGCAACGTCTACTAGTATCCCCACTGACTTCTTTGTAGAAATGGACAAGCTGATTCTAAAATTTATATGGATTTCAAGAGCATAGCCAAAACAATCTTTACAAAGAAAACAACATAGGAGGACTCATAGTTCCCAGTTTCATCAAGAAAGTAAAAAGACAACCCATAAAATAAGAGAACAATGTTGCAAACAATAGATCTGATAGGTTGTATCAAAAATACATGAAGAATTATTACAGTTGAATGATAAAAAGACAAACCACTGCAATTAAAAAAAACTGGGCAAATAAACTGAATGGACTTTTCTCCAAAGAACATATACACAAATGGCCAATAGCATATAAAAGCATGATCAACATTATAAACTATCAGGAAAATGCAAATCTAACCACAATGAGTCATTCACATATGCTAGGATGGCTATGATCAAAAAAACAGATAATAAATGTTGGTATAGATTTGGAAAAACTGGAACCACCCTACACTATGAGTAGGGATGTAAAATGGTACTGCCATTTTGGTACCTATATCTCAAATTGTGAAGCATGGAGTTTCCATATGACACAACTATTCTAGTCCCAGATGTACAAAGAAAATGAAAAGAAAATATACATCTCTGCAAAGACTTGTACATCAATGTTCATAACATCATTAGTCATTAATAGCCAAAAAGTGGAAACAACCCAAACATCCATCGACTGATGAACAGATAAACAAAATGTGGTTTAACCATTCAATGGAATATTCTTAGGTCATAAATGGAATGAAGTACTCATACTTGCTACAACATGGATAAACTTTAAAAAGGTGCCAAATGTAAGTCAAACTGCATATAAGGTTAAAAAAACATGCTAAGTGAAAGAAGACAGTCACAAAAGATCATATATTATTTGATTCCATTTGTATGAAAGTCCAGAGTAAGTAAATCCATAGAAACAGAAAGTAGATTAAGTGGTTACCAGGGGCTGAATGGAGAATGGAGCAGGGACTGATTTTTTGTGGGGGTAATGAAAATGTTCTAAAATGGATAATGATGCTGGTTGCATGACTCTGTGATATTAAAATACATTGGATTGTACACTTTAAATGATTAAATTGTATGGTGTATGTATCATATCTTGACAAAGCTATTTATTTATTTTTCTGAGACAGAGTCTCACTATGTCACCCTGGGTAGAATGCTGTGGTGTCATAGCTCACAGCAACCTCAAATTCTTGGGCTTAAGTAGCTATTTTTTTGTTGAAGTTGTCACTGTTGTTTAGCTGACCCAGGCTGGGTTCAAACCCACTAGCCTTGGTGCATGTGGCCAGAGCTGTAACTACTGTGTTATGGGCGCTGAGCCAACAAAGCTATTTTTTAAAAATCTATCTACTGTTTTTTACAATAGAGTTTAACAAACTTTATTTGGTGAAAAGGAGAAACTATAGGCAAGTACTGTACACTGAAGATTTGAAAAAAGAAGTTATAGGCAGTCTAACCTCACACTTAATGAACAGAGGGTATTACAGTAAATCCCCAAGTTACAAACATCTGACTGACATACGACTCACACTTGCAAATGGAGGCTATCATAGGTAATAGGTAAATGTACCTGTTCCAACCTACATACAGATTCAATTTAAGAACAAACCTACAGAACCTATCTCATTCATAACCTGGGTACTACCTGTATAGAGAGCCTAATATCTGACAGCAAATAAAAAGCAGTGACAGGAACATGCACAGCTTCCCATTCTGGGGGTTGAACCTAGGAGTAAATGGCTTGATGAACCTCAAATTGCTCTGAAAGGGAAGCACTGTTTTATCATGCACACAGCTGGGACTATATTGATAAACCAAAATGAAATTTCATTTGATATACTCTGCCAAATAAATGATGAAGGCACAGTACATTTTTTTTAATTTTATTTTAGTTTTTGCAGGTTTTGGCCAGGGTTGGGTTTGAACCCACCACCTCTGGCATATGGGGCTGGCACCCTACTCCTTTGAGCCACAGGCGCCGCCCTGCACAGTACATTTTAGAGAGAGAATCTTGAACATGGTTCTAAAGGCAAATGCCTCTGCACCTCCCTTTCTTCATCTGTAAGGATAAGAAACTCTCCCATAACAGGTTGTTATGAAGATTACACAAGACAATGTGTGCAATGCCCTTGGCAATAGTCCATAGCATGGTAAGCACTCAGTAACTTCTGAGTTATTATTCTGGTATATACAGTAACCATAGAGACCTTGAGATAGATTTATAGAAAGACAAATTCTATCCTACATATTTTGCTTAAGAAACTGGCAACACTTAAAACATTTTAGAACCATTTCTATCTTAAGTGGTTTAAATATTTTTGGAAGTTGGTAAATAGTAAAAGCTAGTCTATCTTGAATAATTTATCCCACCAAGAGTAGAGGTACCATGTTTTACTTATCATTTAATTGTGAAAATGGGAGAAATCTATATTATAGGCTAGATAAGTCACATTTTTTTTTTTTTTTTTTTTTAGAGACTGGGTCCTATTATGTTGCCCAGGCTAGACTCAAAGTCCTGGACTCTAATAAGCCCCTTGCCTTAGCCTCTTGAGTAACTGGGATTCCAGGTGTGTGCTACTATGCCCTGCTCAAGTCATATTTTTAGAGAATATGTTTAGGTTAAAGGGGAAAATATGCCAGCTCTCCAAATTATATAATAAACAGTGGGCCAATATATTTTTTTGAAGGACATGCCCTCTATAATAATGGTCATGACCATGGAATTTTAATAAGGCTCTGGAATTCCAGGACTCCATCTTTTTGCCAAGTGTTTTGAAACCTGGCTCTAAGAATTCTTGATCAAGGGTGGCACCTGTGGCTCAGTGAGTAGGCTCCTGCCCCATATACTGAGGGTGGTGGATTAGAACAGGCCCTGGCCAAACTGCAACAAAAAATAGCTAGGTGTCATGGCAGGTGCCTGAAGTCCCAGCTACTGGGGAGGCTGAGGCAAGAGAATCAGGGGTTAGAGGTTGCTGTGAGCTGTGATGGTATGGCACTCTACCGAGGGCAACAAAGTGAGACTCTGTCTCAAAAAAAAAAAAAAAAAAAAAGAATTCTTGAAGAATTCTTGAAAGTTAGTTAACTTTCTTTGTTCTTTATAACAGTAACAGAAATCTTAAATACCTCAACAAAGCAAAACTACAAGGTTATAGGAAGCCATTTATTTTGTTCCACAGCTCTGCTGAGGTTTAAATGAAAAAACTCAGGGGAACAAGATCCAAAAGTAGAAATGTTTAGCATATCAGGTTGCTTGGCTTTCATTGATTCTCTTTTTTTTTTTTCTTTCATCTGTTTTTTCCATTCTGTTTCTGCTGAATTTTGTATAGTATCTGGACCTCTGTGTATTTGGATCTCTTAAAACATGTGTGTCATTTTTTCAAATCACTAATATAATCAATTTTCTAATTTCCTCTAATCCCTGCAAGAAAATACATGAAGAATTATCACATACCTGTGAGCAAATAAAACCTGCCCCATACATGACGCTCCTCAGGGAAGAAGGAAGCACATCCCTGGGAATGAGTTCATCTGCAAAGATCATCATGAAGTTGGTGAGGAAGGTTAAATGAAAGACTTGGAAGAAATTCATCATCAGAAAGAGGTAAAAGTTTTTCTGGGACAAGAGTTGTCTCACGGATAAGATGATAGAAGTCCAGGCAAGATCCTCTTCACATTCCAAGAGGTTTTCCTCAGGGCTCCTTTTCAGTTCAAAATGTCTCATGTGGTACATGCCAGTGTAAAGGCTGATAGCAGCAAGAAAGGCAATGACAATAGCAACAGCCTGAAAATGGGGCAAAATTTCCACATTTTTAGAGATGAGGCCACAGAAGAGGACACTGGTAGATGCTACTAGTGATGCCACTTGGTTAATTTTAATAAGCTGAAGCCTACTTTCATGTCTAGTGAGAATCGCTGCAAACAATGTACATTGGGCTTGCTGGATACAGGTAAGTGTGCTATCAAAAGCACATAATGACACCACCAGGTGAAGTCCACTAAGCCAGTCACCTTCTTGATAGTATTTCCAAGGGAACCAAGGAAGCAGGAAGGACATTGCATATAAAGGGGCACCATACAAGATAGAAACATGATGATTTGAACAGCATTCGGCCTTAGAGTTGTCATGAAAATACACAGTCAGGTCATTAAGAATATTCCAGATCATTAAAATTATCTAGGGAGAAAAAACACACAGGATTACAAAATAAAAATGACCCCTGAATTTTTTTTTCCACTTATGTAAAGTAACCAATGCTAAAGACTAAAAAAGCTCATTGTTTCTGAAGTACCCAAAATACTAATAATAGGTAATACTATTCAAAAGCCAATGTGCATTCATACTGTGTTTGGACATTGTATAACTGCTTTACGTGCATTATTTTATCTTTTTTTTTTTTTTTGAGATGGAGCCTCAAGCTATCCCCCTGGGTAGAGTGCCATGGCATCACAGCTCATAGCAACCTCCAACTCCCGGGCTCACGCGAGTCTCCTGCCTCTGCCTCCCAAGTAGCTGGGGCCACAGGCACCTGCCACAACACCCGGCCATTTTTTGGTTGCAGCTGTCATTGTTGTTTGGTGGGTCCAGGCTGGGGATTCGAACCCTCCACCTTAGGTGTATGTGGCTGGCGCCTTAGCCTCTTGAGCCACAGGCGCCGAGCCAGCTTTTTTTTTTTTTAAGAGACAGAGTCTCACTTTATTGCCCCCGGTAGAGTGCCCTGGCGTCATAGCTCACAGCAACCTCAAACTCTTGGCCTCAAGTGATCTTTTGCCTCAGCCTCTCGAGTAGCTGGGACTACAGGCACCCACCACAATGCCCAGCTTATTTTATCAAATATTAAAAACAATCCTACAAGACAGGTGCTATCGTAGGTACTATTATCACTCCTGACTTTGCAGATGAGAAAACAAAGCCAGAGAGCAACTTGCTAGCTAAGAAACAATACAACCAGAATCTGAACTGAGTCATCTGGAGGCTGATGACTCCAGAGTCTGTGCTTTCACAATGCAGACTACTAACCCCAGTATACACTTAGGGCAGAGTCTGTGCTTTCAATTATTATGCTAGAATATCTGCCTCTTAACAATGGTACACAGGGTTATGTCTTCGCAGAGAGACAGCCTGCATCATTTTACATAATTTCATGGGAAAAGTTAAAATATCAATGTTTATCAACTCAAAGCAAATCTAAGAAGTATGTTATTGGCAGTAATAAATGGCTTACATAAAATATAAGAGTTTTAAAACCATAAACTCTATCCAACCTGACCTCATTGGTCACAAGTTACTATAACAATTTGTAAACATCATGGACCTTTTCAAGACAATAAATATCTTAATAAGAATACTGATTGTTCCACATAAGTTGATTTTCCAGATAACCAAAGCTTACTCTTTAAACTCTCAAACCTTTATCTTTTAAGTGGCAATCTTTTAAACATCTCAAATGGCCCCCAAACAGAAAAACTTTGACATGAGTAACTTTTCTTGGCAACTTTTTCATCTATCTTGGAAGAATCAACTCTTTGGCAAATTACAATACACAGATATGAAGAAAAAGAAGGTCTGTCCTACATGAAAAGCTAGTAAACATTCCATCTCACCTGGGCTTGATAAAAGGCCATTTCTGAAATCTTGTACAGATGTAGAAAAAGTTTTACATAGTAGAACCTGAAGACAGAATTTAGCATTTCAGTCCCTAATGTTATCATAGGGTATGCCCAAGCAATGGGTTTGATATTTAAAAGTGTCATTTTCCAAGCAGAGGAACTCTTCTTTCTTTAATTTAGGAAAAAAATAAACAAATAAGATTAAATTTGCTGTTTGTATATAATTAGTAATGGGTGGCAAAATTCTGGGGGACATTAGTTAATTTTAGTTAATTAAGAGTCCAAAACTACTAGCTGTGACCACATTTAATACTTATTTAATCATTCAGTATTGTTTTTTTAAACAGAGTCTTACTTGGTCACCCTTGGTAGAGAGCCGTGGTGTCTTAGCTCATAGCAACCTCAAACTCTTGGATTCAAATGATCCTCTTGCCTCAGCCTCCCAAGTAGCTGGGACTATAGGCATCCACCACAATACCCAGCTATTTTTTAGAGATGGGGTCTTTGTCTTCCACTTATATTTTTATTATATCTTCTTTTCTTCTTCTTTTTTTTTTTTTTTTGAGACAGAGCCTCAAGCTATCCCCCTGGGTAGGGTGCCGTGGCATCACAGCTCACAGCAACCCCCAACTCCTGGGCTTAAGTGATTCTCTTGCCTCCACCTCCCAAGTAGCTGGGACTACAGGCACCCACCACAATGCCCAGCTATTTTTTAGTTGCAGCTGTCATTGTTGTTTGGCGGGCCCGGGCTGAATTTGAACCCGCCAGCTCAGGTGTATGTGGCTGGCGCCTAAGCCGCTTGAGGCTCAGGCGCCGAACCCATGACAGCATTTTCAATCTCCATTATTTTAGTGCCATTCTTGGTTGGATTCCTGAAAGGCCTACACAAAGACTATGACAGAGCAGGGCCTCGTAATTAAGCATGTTATAAATTTGTTATTCTTTTCTGATACGCATATTATCTGGGCCCGAAGACTTCAACTAATTTAAAGCAATTAGCAAGCAAGCAACCTGTATGCCAGGTAGCATTTCCTCATATATTGTCTCACTTACTATAATATTTCCTTACTCATCTTAGGCTTCAACTTTCTTTATATATTTTTTCTAATCCTACCATTTTAGAGATTGTTTAGGGAAAGGTAGAAACAGGAACTAAGTGGTTCTGCCTATTCACTGTCATCTGTTGATATTTTATCATTGTCCCTCCCTAGCAGTGAACCTGTCTTATTCCATGTACCCATTTGTTTCAAGAGTTCATTTTCCTGACACCATTTGTTAAAGATTTAAGTCATTCTTTCTGGCCGGGTGCAGTGGCTCACAACTGTGATCCTAGTATTCTGGGAGGCTGAGGCAGGTAGATTGCTTGAGCTCAGGAGTTTGAGACTAGCCTGAGCATGAGTGAGATCCCATCTCTACTAAAAATAAGAAAACTAGCCAAGCATTGTGTACAGTGTCTATAGTCCCAGCTACTCAGGAGGCTGAGGCAAGAGGATCACTTGAGCCCAAGAGTCTGAGGTTGCTGTGAGCTATGACACCACAACACACTAGGCATCATTTTTCCCCTAGTTATTGTATCTGCTTTTTTTTCTTTATGTGTCTGATCACACCCTTTAAAGCGATGGTGGTTTGGGCGGCAGCAGTGGCTCAGTGTGTAGGGCACCGACCCCATATAACAAAGGTGGCAGGTTCAAACCTGGCCCTGGCCAAACTGCAACAAAAAATAGCCAGGCATTGTGGCGGGCGCCTGTAGTCCCAGCTACTCGGGAAACTGGGGCAAGAGAATCACCTAAGCCCAAGAATTGGAGGTTGCTGTGAGCTGTGTGACACCACAATACTCTACCAAGGGCCATAAAGTAAGACTCTATCTCTATTAAAAAAATAAAAAATAGTAAAGCTATGGTGGTTTTTGTATGTGTCTTCATCTTTTTCTTTCTTTCTTTTTTTTTTTTTTTTTTTTTTTTGAGATAGAGTCTCACTTTGTCACCCTCGGTAGAGTGCTCTGGCATCATAGCTCACAGCAACCTCTAATTCTTGGGCTCAAGCGATTCTTTTGTCTCAGTCTCCCTAGTAGCTGGGACTACAGGTGCATACTACAACACCGGCTATTTTTAGAGATGGGGTCTTGCACTTGCTCAGGCTGGTCTTGAACCTGTGAGCTCAGGCAATCCATTCACATCAGCCTCCCAAAGTGCTAGGATACAGGCATGAGCTACCAAGCTTGGCTACTATATTTTAATCTTCATGATATATTCTGTTACTGAACTATCATAATTTTTATTTTAATATCTCTATTGGCTTTTTTTTTTTTTTGAGATAGAGTCTCACTTTGTGCCCAGGCTAAAGTGCCCTGGTATCAATCTCACTCACCTTAAACTGCTGGGTTCAAGGAATCCTCCTGCCTCAGCCTCCCAAGTAGTTGGGACTACAGGCACCTGCCAGAATGCCCAGCCAATTTTTCTATTTTTAGTAGAGACAGGGTCTTACTCAGACTGTTCTTAAACTTGTAATCTCATGAGATCCTATTGACCACCTAAGAGTGCTAAGATTACAGGCGTGGGCTCGGCTCCTGTGGCTCAAGCGGCTGAGGCACCAGCCACATACACCTGAGCTGGTGGGTTCGAATCCCGCCTGGGCCTGCCAAACAACAATGAGGCCTGCAACCAAAAAATAGCCAGGCGTTGTGGTGGGCGCCTGTAATCCCAGCTACTTGGGAGGCAGAGGCAGGAGACTTGCTTGAGCCCAGGAGTTGGAGGTTACTGTGAGCTATGATGCCATAGCCCTCTACCCAGGGCGACAGCTTGAGGCTCTGTCTCAAAATAAATAAATAAAGATTGCAGACGTGAGGCTTGGCGCCTGCAGCACAATACTTAAGGCACCAACCACATACACTGAGGCTGGTGGGTTCGAGCTGTACCTGGGTCAGCTAAACAACAATGACACCTGTGACAGAAAATGGTCAAGCATTGTGGTGGGTGCCTGTAGTCCCAGCTACTTCAGAGCCTGAGACAAGAGAATCACTTAAGCCCAAGCATTTGAGGTTGCTGTGAGCTTTGACACCACAGCACTCTACCCAGGGGGAGAGCTTGACACTGTCTTTAAAAAAAAAAACAAAAACAAGAAATTACAGTGATGAGCCACCGTGCCCAGCCTTCCATTGTCTGTTGAACAGTATGAAATTTTACCTTTTTTCCCCCACAGAAATTTTGTTTTTTTTTTTTTTTTTTTTGAGACGAAGCCTCAAGCTATCCCCCTGGGTAGAGTGCCATGGCATCACAGTTCACAGCAACCTCCAACTCCTGGACTCAAGCGAGTCTCCTGCCTCTGCCTCCCAAGGAGCTGGGACCACAGGCGCCCGCCACAACGCCCGGCCATTTCTTGGTTGCAGCCATCATTGTTGTTTGGTGGGCCCGGGCTGGGGACTCGAACCCGCCACCTTAGGTGTACGTGGCTGGCGCCTTAGCCAATTGAGCCACAGGCGCCAAGCCTCCCACAGAAATTTTTTAAATATACACATTAGATTTTAAGTAACATATTTGACAGTGTGTCGTGTTACTTTTTTCTTCTCTTGTGAACAATAAGACAGTAAAGTCACTTCCTTAATTCTCAGGTTGTCCCACATTAACTTTATTCAAGAGTGTCAATTCTTGGCTGGGCACAGTGGTTTACGCCTGTAATCCTAGCACTGTGGGAGGCCAAGGCAGGTGGATTGCTTGAGCTCATGAGTTTGAGACCAGCATAAACAAGATACCTCATCTCTAAAAATAGCCAGGCATTGTGGTGGTTGCCTGTAGTACCAGCTACTTGAGGCTGAGGGAAGAGAATCACTTGAACCCAAGAGTTTGAGGTTGCTGGCTCAGCGCCTGTGGCTCAATCAGCTAAGGCGCCAGCCACATACACCTAAGGTGGCGGGTTCGAATCCCCAACCCGGGCCCACCAAACAACAATGATGGCTGCAACCAAAAAATGGCCAGGCGCTGTGGCGGGCGCCTGTGGTCCCAGCTACTTGGGAGGCGGAGGCAGGAGACTCGCTTGAGCCCAGGAGTTGGAGGTTGCTGTGAACTGTGATGCCATGGCACTCTATCCAAGGGGATAGCTTGAGGCTCCGTCTCAAAAAAAAAAGAGTTTGAGGTTGCTGTGAGCTGTGATACCACAGCACTCTACCGAGGGTGACAAAGTAAGACTCTTATCTCAAAAAAATATATATATTCTTTAAGAAGTCTTTGGCTATATTTGATCCCACTTTTCTTTTACAACAAAGCAAGATCATGATAAATTTTGCAGTGGAAGGTGGCCAAGAATCAAAATTCCATTGTAGGGCAAGCAGTAATCTCAAATACAGAGTCATCTGGGGGATCCTATGTGGGAGGGGTTCACACTGGCTATGCAGTGGCTGCACAGTCAGTCCTGATTGCTGCTCATTTCTCTTCTTGCAGTGTGGGCCAAGTTGAAATTGCAGAAGGCCTCAGAGCGATGGCAGCCGGATACTGAGGTAGGTGCTAATGTGGACAATGTCAGGAACGATATCAAGCGACAGCTCTCTCACCATATACGAAGGAAGTGAAAGATGGTCCCTGGTTTACTATAGTACGGAGTATAAGGTGACAGTATCTGTACATTAACTCTTTTTTTTTTTTTTTTTGAGACAGAGTCTCACTATGTTGCCATGGCATCACAGCTCACAGCAACCTCAACTCTTGGGTTTAAGTGATTCTTGCCTCCACCTCCCAAATAGCTGGGACTAGGAGCACCCGCTACAACACCCAGCTATTTTTTGGTTGCAGCTGTCGTTTAGCAGGCCCAGGCCAGGTTCGAACCCACCAGCCTCGGTGTATGTGGCCAGTGCCCTATTTACTGAGCTACAGACTCCAAGCCTGTAAATTAACTGTTGAGTATTTATATATATGTAAATATATATATTTTAATTTCCTTTTTTTTTTTTTTTGAGACAGAGTTTCACTTTCTCTCCCTCAGTAGAGTACTGTGGCATCACAGCTCACAGCAACCTCCAACTCTTGGGCTAAAGCAATTCTCTTGCCTCAACCTCCCAAGTAGCTGGGACTACAGGCATTCGCCACAATGTCCAACTATTTTTTGTTGCAGTGGTCATCATTTAGCTGGCCCAGGCCAAGTTCAAACCCACCACCCTCAGTGTATGTGACTGGCGCCATAACCACTGTGCTACGGGCTCCAAGCCTAACTCTTGATTATAAACCTAACTTAATTGTGATTTGTCAGACTTTATATAATTTTTCTTTTCTTTTTTTTTTTTTTTTTTGGATACAGAGTCTCACTGTGTCACCCTCAGTAGAGTACCATGGTGTCACAGCTCACAAGAACCTCAAACTTGTAGGCGCAAGCGATTCTCTTGCCTCAGCCTCCTGAGTAGCTGGGACTATAGACACCCGCCATGACCCCTGGCTATTTTTTTGGTTGCAGTTGTCATTGTCGTTTAGCAGACCCAGGCTAGGCTCAAACCCTCCAACTTCAGTGTATGTGGCTGGCATCCTAACAACTGAGCTATGGGCACCAAGCCTATCATTTTCCTTTTTTAATATGGAATGTATCATAAATTTGTGTCATCCTTATTTGGGGCTATGCTATTCTTCTCTATATTATTCTAATTTTGGTATATGTGCTGCTGAAGTGAGTACTGATAAACTTTAACCTGTGTCTCAGGCAGGTTGTATTTTCCCATTGAAATGTTAGTGACAAGCAGGAGTACCCAGGCTCTTGTCCTGACATGGGGATTTATAGACTAAAAAGTTGAGAATCCATATTGTATATCAGATTTCCTTGGAGGAGAGTGTCTAAGAAGAGATGATCCCCTCATACGAGGTGTTCTTGCTGGTTCTGAGATAGTCATCTCAACCAGCAGGTTTTAGACACAAGGAGTAACATGTTTATAAGGTATGGTAGCAGTTCACTGCATGTTCCACAGTGACTGGCAGTAGATTCCTTTTCTTCTAGGTCAGTGATTTATATATCTAGCAGCAAAACCCTTTTCCAGCTGCAGTACAACACTTTGATACGCATTTAAAACTCTCTAAAGCAGAACTGCTCTAGAAGTGGGAAAGATCAGCTTTCCTTTTAACTCTTGCTGAAACTTGGGGTTCTTCAGAACCATTTGAAAACTGATGTTTTAGGCCACCCTTTCACAGCCAGGGTTCCTCTTCTTAAATACAGAAAGTGATTTGAACTATTTCCTTACATACCCAAAGGATAGGTCATGACTGGTACCATTCTGAAAACGTAGGAGAGAAGTAAATTCATTACAGACAGTGGCTGCCTTAGGATCAATAGGCCTTAATTCTTTTGTGGAATTTCATTTGAGAAAGGCTGTCTTAGATGAATGCCAATCTCAGAATACCAAGATATGCCATGGAATCAGGCCAGGCTGAGTTCAGGTACTCAGAGATTGGTTCTAAACATTTCTCCCAGGGGGCATAGCTAACAAAGTATACTCCTTTCTTTTTAGGAAGAATATGAAGACTCCAGTGGGAATGTTGTGAATAAGAAGACGTATGAGGATCTGAAAAGACAAGGACTGCTCTAGTATTCAGGGATGTAGCTCAGCTTGGCGGCTTGCCCAGGCTTCTCTGAGATCTTTTTCTATCTCTTCTGCCCAAATGCTCAAAGACCCTTTACCATGTAGTCTTATGGTCTAGTATGCATCTTGTAGAAACAAGGTATGCTAACAGATTGTGGGATTGAAATGTGTTTTATATTAAAAAGAATTCTGGAAAATAAAACCCTTGTTTTGAATATATATTGTTCTGCAGGCCCAGGGTAATGGACTTTCAGGTCTTTTGGGGGGGGGGGGGCTGGGTTTGAACCTACCATCTCCGGCATATGGGGCCAGCGCCCTACTCCTTTGAGCTACAGGTATCGCCCATGACTTTCAGATCCTAATGCCTCCCTGTCTCTTTCTCATCAACTTTAGTAGCAGGTGAGATTTAATGAGCACCTGTTATGCTACATAAGTTACGTTAGGTAAATCTGACCTGACCTCTTTTCCTGTCCTCACAGCAATCACTTCCCCAAATAAGCATCACCCCAGGATGAGCCCTACCCTTAGGTGAGTCAGCCATTGATACACATTCTAGGGAAAGATGGGGAAGATGGACTAAGGCTGCTCCTAAGGGGTAAGTGTGGTGCCATGGTTTGCTTTTTCTATTTGTATAAAGAAGGGAATTGGGCAGTTTGGGGATGTTCCTGCTGCCCTACCCCATCCCTGTGCCTCAGCAGCCCAGCTCACAGTGGAACTAGGAGCAGAAGGGACTCCACCCACTTGCTAGTTCAGAATGAGTCTTTGATGAGCCTGTCTACCTGTTCCTTTTATAATATCCCTCTTTGACCAGAAGTAGATAATAATCATGTGTTCTCCACGCCTCAGTATCCAAGATCTTGGGTAGAGTGGAGCAGCTACCTCAGGATCCAAATCTGGTGTCCCAAGTAGAGCTACGGAAGCCAAGGAGGCATTAATCTGCCCATAAACACAATCATCTATTTGAAGGCCAGGGCCTGCTCCAGGACAGGACTCCCTAGAGGCCGCCTTTGGCCACTCGGTACTCAATCCTTCAGTTTGTTTGTAATGTCTTCTTTTTAAAAATCCCAAATCTGGGGCAGCACCTGTAGCTCAGTGAGTAGGGCTCCGGCCCCATATACTGAGGGTGGCAGGTTCACACCTGGCCCTGCTGAACTGCAGCAAAAAAATATCTGGGCGTTGTAGAGGGCGCCTATAGTCCCAGCTACTCTGGAGCTGAGGCAGGAGAATCGCCTAAGCCCAGGAGTTGGAGGTTGCTGTGAGCTGTGTTGACACCATGGCACTCTACCGAGGGCGATAAAGTTAAACTCTGTCTCTACAAAATAAAATAAAAATCCCAACTCTGGAATAGGCCATCTGCCTCACTCTTGTCTGTTGACCTTGTCATTTCCATGGCAGCAAGCCTTCACCACCCCACCCCTGTGGCACTTCTCTCAATTGGTATTTTCCTTCCTGATTCAACCCTGGGCAACTCTTCATATGTTCGTTGCTTAAAACCCCAGTTGGACAATCCCTCCAGGGCAAGAGCTTCTGAAGCAGAGTGAGTGGATTAATTAAACCTAATTGAGCCAACTAGAAACACTGATTACTGAAAACTGGCTCAGGATGCAAGGAGACATTGCCATTTGGGAAGAGAGCCTTGGAAATGGTGAATGTGGGAAAGAAACATCCTTCTAGCCTTCCTGTTGGAATAGTAGACACATCGGGGTGACCAAGGA
>CAUYQV010177711.1:0-12619 GCA_963574575.1 Galagoides demidoff
ACCTGTGGTCCCAGCTACTTGGGAGGCTGAGGTGGGAGACTCGCTTGAGCCCAGGAGTTGGAGGTTGCTGTGAGCTGTGATGCCATGGCACTCTACCCAGGGGGATAGCTTGAGGCTCCGTCTCAAAAAAAAAAAAAAAAAAGACTGACATATGTAGTTTGAAACCCAGTTATACTGCATTATCTTTGTTCTAGTTAAAATCTCCTTCCCTGTTATGTTGTTTGCAGTACAGTTGGCTTGCTTCTCATCCCACTGACCCCAAACCCAATAGCTACTGACAAAGCTAAAACTTACTGGTCAACACCAGAGTCATGTAAATAAGTTCTCCACTTAGAATGTGTTTTCTCTAGTCATGTAAATAAGTTCCCCACTTAGAATGTGTTTTCTCTAAACTATCCAATCTACAACCTCCACAGGAAAGTCAAAGAATAACTCCCCTGGACTTTGATAAAGGCATAGTGCCACAGGTCCTCTCTCTTTCTCTCTCCCCCTCCATTCCTCTTTCCCTCCTTCCTTCTCTCTTTCTGTCTTCTTTCCTCTCTCATCCTGTACCACCTGTCCCTTTGTGTTGAGCTCCCTGCCACCCCTGGTCCTCTTCTTGGCACCCTTAACCACTCTGGGACCTGTGAGTAATAAATTTCTTCTTTTTCATGCATTCTGGTTTTCCCTCCTTCTGATACCTCACCTGATAGACACATGAGGAATCTCCTTCCCACTCCCTGGGTCCGGGTTCTCCTGGAGGGTGGTTATCTTGTCTTATAGCCACTCTCAAAAGAGGGACCTATAAACTAAATTAGAAATCATACAACAGAAATGCCCACACATTGACATATTAGAGTGTATCTTTTTCAGCACTTAGTGTTTCTATGACTAATACAGAGCAAAAAGTTATGAGAATTTTAATGTGTATTTCTGTAGATTTGCATGTGACTTACCCACACAGGAATTAATGCTGCTTGCTGCTCCAAGTTTTTAATTCCTTATCCTCACCCTGCCTGTCCCTGCCCCTCATCAACTTGGCCCTCAGAGATGGTGGCAACCCACAGAAAACAATGACAGAAGGAAAAAGCGTACATTGTGCTGAACCCAAGCCAGTCTTCCCAGGATACAGGGAAGAAGTTTCTTCTTTGCTCACACTTGGGTTCCTGGTTCTTGAAGTTTTCTTCCAACCAGTAATAATGAGTCAAACTATAAAGGTACACTAGTTTTTACCTCTCCTCAGCTTGGCCAGACCTGCAAGTACCTGGAAGCTCTCTTCAACACGCAGGCTCAAAACTAAAGCCTTGTACATGTAAGTCGAAGGTTTCCCTTCCCTGACTTCCACCCATTGTTTGTGGCACAAACCCCTCCTAAACTCTGTCTAGACCAGTGGTTCTCAACTTTCCTAATGCTGTGGCCCTTTAATACAGTTCCTGTGGGTCACAACACACAGGTTGAGAACTGCTGGCCTAGACAGTCCTCAAAGGTATAACTGAGAACCTTTAATACTCAGGTTCCAATTAGTGTAGGTATACACACACACACACACACACACACCTTTTTTTTTCATTATCAAATGATTAGAGTTGAGTAGGAGTCCTGTAGCTGTGAATGGAGTATTCCCAGTGCAAGATTGGGAATTAACATAACTCCGCTTAGTGACATTCCTACTATGATGTAGACTTCCTCATTCTTGTTGAGGAAGAAAGCAAATGATTAAGAAGTTCTTTCTTCTCTAGTTTTACTACCACTCTTCCCGCACGGTCTGGCTGACAACTTCTCTTGTTTGATCATCATAATTGGTACCCTTCTTTCCCTCCGTTCCTCCTCAAGTCAGTTTTCCAAGCTTTCTTCCACTTGAATCCCACCAGCTTGCACTTCGTCTCAGTGTCACAACTGCTATGACAGAGGCCAAGAGGTGTGACCTCTGGCTGGACATCCATGAGCCCGGTTATCACTCAGGAGTTCTCTTATTAAAAGCAGATTCACTGCACAAAGTCAAGCAAGAGAAAGGGGAGAACTGTTTGTGGGAGGCAACTGTCAGTCTCCTCTGTCCATGTAGTCACATTTAGGAAACGTCTATTTGCATAGGAACATGAGGACACCTTCCTGCCAGCCACACCCACCACCCCTGACTGAGGATTCTCACGAGGGTCTGGTTTATTCTGCTCACTTTTGCTTTTCTGAATGCTATTGAGCTAGCATGATTCTGAGACGTGATTGGGAAGAAGAGAGGCTAGAATGAGCTTGCCTGGGAAAACTGAATAACACAGAAGGTAGAGGGAGAAAGAGAAAAGAGAATAAGGCAGCCATCGGGGGAGAAGAAAACTAGAGAAGGGAGAAATGGTTAAAGGGTTGTCATTTTCTTTGCTTTTCTTTTTGAAGTTGCCTGTGCAGGCTGATTGATACATTATTCTTTTCTTCATCATCCTTTAAAAACATAAGTAAAATATCAATTATCCTTTCTTGATTTTTTAATATTCTTTGTGTTTGGGGAGACTTTTGCAAAGCCTGAAATAGGCTGTATGGGAAGTATAGAGTAAGAGGAGATTAAGTCACACCAATTAGGTAGGATTAATATGCAAACCCATGTAAGTCAAAGAATCTCCGTACGGTGCCTTTTCAAAGTTTTATTGTTTTTTCGTAAACTATAATTAACCAAAACACAGGCACCATTCTATGTGTATTATCATATGTGTAAAATGCCGGCAACGCTGTGAGACTGGCCTTATTTTATTCTATTATATGAATGGGAAAACTAAACCTTTGAGAGGAAATAATTTCCCCCAAGATTTCACAACCAACAAGTAGCAGAGCAAAAATGTTAACCTAGAAACTGTCAGTCCAAGGCTCATGCTGCCTTTATCTGGCCCTTCATACATCCTCCACTTTTGCAAAGTAATCAACTGCATTCATAGACGTCATTTTGATGGGCCTTGTTTCCACTCAGACTAAATTCATTGAAATTTAATATATATATATATATGTGTATGTCTTTATATTATTTATATATTTAAGCAAAAAAATATTGAATTACTACTGTGTACCAAGGATTATGCTGCGTTTCAGGGAAAAGAAAAATAAGACATTGTCTGAGACCTTGAGAGACTCACAGTTTAGCAAGAATAAACAAGATTATATTATGTCTTTTACTGTAACAATGCATTGCGATTTTTCAAAAAGTCAATTTGGAAATGTAAGTAATGATTGTACTAACTGGTCACAAAGCAAAATAAAATATGCTATGGAAAATTATCAGTTGGACAATTTTTCTCATTTTTAGGCAGTTACATAACTTGAATGAATATTATGTTGGAATTGAAATTTTGTCCTGTGATATAAATTGTATTCTATTACCTCTAAAAGGCAATGGCTTTAACATACATATGTGTGTGTGTGTGTGTGTTGCCGACATCTTCTATTTTCCAGAAATCTATTCAGTCAGCACTTAATTCACCTATAAACTAAAATGCATTAAGTGATAAATGATCTGGAATAGGAACTAGCTCTGAGGAGCGTGGGCTCACCTGTCACATTGATGAAAATTCAAAATGCCCTGAAGTCCCAGAGAAGGGATAAAGGGGAAGTACTTAGCTGGCTCTATTAGACTGTCTTTTCTGATTAGCTATGTCAGAGGACTTCAGCCAGGTTTAATCATATGCTTCTCTTTGACTCTACTTCTCCTGGCTTGCAACACTTCACCTGGATGTAGTGTTCTTCTCAAATCATTTTGACACAGTCAGTTCTATAATGTTTTTCAAACATAGCACTACTGATGTAGTGAACTAGTGGCTATTACTCTGAATAAAATGGAAATTTTCATGGCACCAGCAATAATGCCCACCGTTAAGGTCTCCTTTGCAGCTCAGCGCAGTTCTTCCCCTGTTGTTAATTCTGGTCTATCCTAGGGATTTCATTTGGCACCAAGATGAAACGTGAATGTTGAATATTATATAACTTCCATTCAGGAAGCTTTCTTCCTCCTTGTAAGGCAACATTTCCTACTTTAGAATGTCAATTATTCTCCCCCAACTAGATGGGTGGCTATCTGGCAGAATTCTTTTATCAAATAACAATTGTTCGACAGCACCCAGCATGCCATATATGTCATAATTAGCTGTTTTCTCAAGAAGTTGTACTCTTTATTGTTTTTTGGAAAATCCATCACTGAAACCCTAGGATTCTAGAGAGCAGTGTGATAATCACTCCCTTAGATATTTCCCATGTAATTTGTGAAAAGCAGTGCATGAGAGTGGGGTGCCAACTACCCTCTACATGGCATCTTCAGTTTGTGAGTCTTGTATAACTTTGTAAACTTGGATAACTGGAGTCAGATGGGACTGGACTCAAACTCCGATTCCATTGCTTGCTGATTAGGTGATCTTGAGCAATTTACCCTAATTCTAGAGTCAGAGCTTTCTTGTCACTGAAGTGAAAAGAACAATCTTTGAGGTATATGGCAGTTTTGAAGAGTAAATGGGGTCACTACAGTAGACCTTTGACATTCAGCAAAGCCTTCTGGAGAGACGCTTTCCTCCCCTCCCCCATACATGTCATGACACACACTAATGCATCATTGAGACCACAAAAAGCAGCAAAATGAGACTGTACTAGTGTCTTCACTCCTGCTGCTGCTCAGGAATTGTTATAAAGGCTACTGGCCCTGAGCCTGCTCCGCTGAAAGGCAGGATTTTGTCCCAGTTTAACTGCCTCTTCAACTTTCACAAAAATTTTATCTTCCTTAGCAATAAAAGTTTGCACCATTTTCAGAATTTGATAAAATCATTTTGAAATCACTTTTTCTTAATAAGGAACTCATATATTTGTCATGGTACGTACATGAACCACCATGGTATTCTTTAATCTTTAACTATAATAAAATGCTGTATTATAACAATGCATGATCTTTACTATCGCTTTTTTCATTCAATATACCTTATCACTACCCATTAATGGCACTCTTTTAATCCTGGGATATCGTAAATATTCTATAATGGCTTGGTTTGGATGTGTCTTTGGTGTAAATATTTATGTCATTCTTGTCATTTTTAAAGTTAAGTGCACACTGGCTTAATAATTTTACAAAATAGCTGCCAAATTGTTCTCTAATCTCAGTTGTTCACCTGTTAAAATGCTCGAGTGGCAACAGAATTTTGAAAGAAAGAAGATTTAACAAAATGGACCAAGAATTTGTATTGTTTTTCTTCTTTTCTTTACAGATTGACTTTTTTCCTGCAGAGTATTTCTTGAAGAGGATTTCATATTAGTGTTTTTAGCAATACCGTATCCTTTATTTGTTTTGTTTTGTTACCAAACATTAGTTTTAGGAGAATTTTAGGTTCACAGAAAAGGGACAGGAAAATACATAGTTTCCATCCTCCCCTCCTCCTTTCATACCCACAACCTCCCCCATTATCAACATTCCAGGCCACAGAGGCAGGTCCTTAAAATAAAGAAGCCACATTGACACATCATTATCAGCTGGGGTCCATGGTTCCATTAGGGCTCACTGAGTTTTGACAAATGCACAATGATGTATCCACTGTTATCATGATACAGAACATTGTCACTGACTGACAGCCTCTGTGTTCAGCCAGTTCATCCCTCTCCTCCTCCCTCACACTCTGGAAACCACTAGACATTTTTACTGTCTTCATAATTTTGCCTTTAGCCACATTGTTGGAATCACAAAATCTATAGTCTTTTCAGATTGTTTATTTTTTCACTTATTAATATGCACTTAAGATGTCTCTATGTCTTTTCATAGCTTGGGAGCTCATTTGATTTTAGCGCTGTAAATATTCCATTATCTGGCTGTACCACAATTTATTTGCTCATTCACCTACTGATGGGCATCTTGATTGTTCCCAGTTTTGGCAATTAATAATAAAGCTGCTGTAAACATACATAGGCAGATTTTTGTGTGGACACAAGTTTTCGGTTCATTTGGGTAAATGCCAGGGAGTGCAATTGCTGGATCGTATGGTGAGAGTGTATTCGGTTTAATAAGAAGGCGCCAAACTGTCTTTCAAAGGAGCTGCACCATTTTGCACACTCACCAGCAATGAACGAGAGTTCCTGTTGCCGTCAACCTTGTCTGCACTTGGTGTTGCCACTTACTTGGATTTTGAGCATTCTAATTTTTACATACTAATGCTCTGTTTTAATTGGCAATACCCTAATGATGATATAATGCTGGACAACATCTCATCTGCTTTTTTCCACCTATATGATTTCTTTTGTGAGGTGTCTGTTCATATACTTTGGCTATTTGTTTTTAATATGGTGTACATTTTCTATATTTAAGTTGTTAAAACTTTTGTAGATTCTGGATAAGGTCCATTATTAGATGTATCTTTTGCAAATTTTTTTCTCTTAGTCTGTGTCATATCTTCTCCTACTGTGGAAATTGTCATTTACAGAGCAAAAGTCTTAATTTTAATGAAGTTGAGCTTATAAATTATTTTCTCATAGACCATGCTTATTGTGTTTCATTTCAAAAGCCATCGCCATAGCCGAGGTCTAGATTTTCTCCTATGTAATCGTCCAGGCATTTTATAGTTTTACATTTTGCCTTTATGTTTATGACCCATTTTGTGTTAATTTTTGTGAAGGGTGTAGTATCTAGGTCTGGCTTCATTTTTCTTTTTGCATTTGGATGTCCAGTTTTTTGAGTACCATATGCTGAAAAGATAATCTTTCTGTCATCATGTTGCCTTTATTTCTGGTGTGAAATCTGCTGACTGTACTTTTGTGGATATATTTCTGGTCTCTCTATGTATTTCTGGTCTCTTCTGTTAGTTCTCAGACTTTGTTCCTATCTAAAGTTGACTTGGATGTTATGGGTCTTTTGCCTTGGGAATCATTTTGTCAATATCCACAAAAGAAACTACTAGGATTTGAATTCAGATTGCCTTGAATCTACAGGTCAAGTTGGGCAGAAGTGACATCTTGACAATATGAAGTCTTCCTGTTCACAATTATAGAATCTCTCTCACGTTTTCGTTCTTCTTTGGTCTCTCTCATTAGAGTTTATAGTTTTCCTCATGTAGATCTTGTGTATAGTTTGTCAGATGATCTTTATTTCCATATATTAAAATTCCCTTTTTTTAATTTGCAATCAGTGAGATAGAGATATGTAGGAGGTCCAAAAAGAGATCTAGAAAAAACACCAGAGAATATACATGGACTCCAGTCACACGGGGAGTATATGAGATAGGACACATAATTTTATATCAAAAAGACCTGAATTTAAGTTCTAACAATTTTTTCTTTAGCTACAAGAACTTGCTCAAGTAACTGCCTCAGTTTCTTCATCTGTAATGTAGGAAGAATCGTGCTGTATAACACAATATTTTCTTTTTGAAAAGAATGTATTTAATAAAAACAGGATTGAAACATGTAGTTTTGAATGAATGAATGAATGAATGAGGTCTAGAATTCAAATGACCTAGTGGCTGAGCCAGGAGGAAAGGAGTAGAGGCTAGAGGGCATGCTAACACAGGACATAATAAAAGACAGAAGTGAAAAGTGTATATTCCAGTTTAACGATTCTGAACAATAAGTGGCCAAAATCTGGGCCATAGTCTTCTTAACAATTTTAGAGTAACTGTTTAAAGAATTGATTTTTAACCAAAGACTAAGATATAGTACCTTAAATACCTTTCTTTCTAATCAGAACTTATTTAGCATTTTTGGTATATTTGGGAGCATGAGAATTCAAGCCCCATCAGGAAAGAGGCTATTTCTATTTTATTCACTGTTGCATCTTCAGCACATAGAAAAGGACCTACAAATACATTATGCACTGAATGAATACTTGTTGAACGAATAAACACATAAATTAATCAATCAGTTAGTGAGACCAAGCTACTTTCAGAAACTGGAAATATTTTTACTCTAGTGGGTAAAATATAATCCGATGTTTTAACATATCATAAATAGGATATTTTGTCTCACTGGGAATTTTGGCATTCCTTGTCAATATAGTGATTGATTGATGGCCTATAATTTATATTTGTAACTGCTTTAAGTTAGAAGTATAATAATTTGCATGTGCCATGTAAAAGTAAAAAGCAACTAGTCAGAATGATCCTATTCTTTCCCCCTTTTGCTTCATTCTTGTCCTAGTGCATTACCAGCCTTTGGCTTTTGTTTCCTCCCATTACGAATAAAACACTTTCCTTGGCTGCAAGCTAACATCTGATTACTTCCTGCCTTTGAATAGCAATGATGGTATTGACTAGAGTCTAGGATAATGCCTTTCCTTGTGTTTCTTTTTCCTTAATTTTCTTTACAAAGTTAAAAAAGAAGCCACAGTTTTAGAATAAAAAGGCAGTAAGATATTACATACAAAAAAAGGATCATAAATCTTTTGAAGAATAGCAAATTGAACAGTGATATTCCTTGGAAATAATGTGCCAGAAAAGCAGGGTTTTATTAATCAGACTAAAATGAGTTACTACAGGCTTTTGAAAACTTCTTGAAGAATAGATTAAGCATTTTAAATAAAGTTAACATTTTAAAATTATAAACATTCATTGAATCCTTCCTGTATGACAATTTACTAGTTTTATGCTATGTGCCTATTTTTATAGCCAATTCTTATTTCTTCATAAATGGATGCTCTAATAGATTTAAACTATTATAGGGGCTGAGAGCAGAGAGAAAAAGAAAATATTGGATATTGAACACACGATCTCCTGTTATTCTACTAGAAAAGAATGGTTTTTATTAAAGTTTTCCCAAAAGAAGTCGTTGAGCAAGTGATGATACTTACCTGTGTACAATATAGAAATTTCTAGTTCTAAACCTAAAAAGTGTATGCAAAGGCTGGGTCAAATCTTTGCACTATCTGCTGTGCTTGGTAACAGCCTCTCCCAATAGTGGTTGGGTCATTTTCTGATGACCATGTGCTGTAGTTCTATCACAGATAGTATTCCTGGCTGTCATTTGAGTAATTTCTGGGGAAAGAAAAGTTCTTAAAAGATAAATTTTGCTTTAAAAAAGAGAAATTTCTAAGGAAGTTAATTTAGATTGATTGGGGGAACTCTAAAACATCCATTATCTCTTGTAAGCATCCACTTACCGGCTTTCAGCACATCAAGTTCCATAGTGCCTCACTTTTTGAGTTACATTATGGAAAAAGTATTGTCTCTTATAAAGTCTGCTCTTAATCCTCCCCACCCTGGTTTTCAGTTATTCATTTAGAACATGATTAATACCAAATATTAAAGATTAAGAATGATAAAGTTTTATAAAAGGAAAACGAGAAATAAGTTTTATCTTTCAAAGTACTACTATGGCCTTAGAATATTGGTAGGAAAAGACCCACACACCAAGTGTTGCAGTCCCAATCTTGCATGTGGTTCTGACCATGTCTTGGTGTTATTGTTCAAAATGTGAGAATATTGAGGAAGACTTCTATGGCAATTGCAACAACAAAAATAAATAAAGGAGACTTAAACTTAAAAGCTTCTGTACAGCTAAGGAGACAACAACCTCAGCAAATAGACAACCTTCAGAATAAGAAAAGATATTTGTATATTATGAATCAAAGGTTTGATAACTAGGACCTACAGAAAACTCAAATTAATCAATAATAAAAGACCCAACAATCCCATATATCACTGGCAAGAGACAAGAATAGAACCTTAGAAGACAAATGAATGGCTAACAAACATGTGTAGAAAATGCTCATTTGTCCCTGATCATCAGAGAAATGCAAATCAAAACTACTCTGAGATACCACCTAACCCAATTGAGAATGGCCCAAATCACAGTCTCAAAGTTGCAAATGGTGGTATGGATGCGGAGAGAAGGGAACACTTTTAAACTGCTGGTACGACTGCAAACTAATACAACATTTTTGGAAGGAAGTATGGATGATCCTCAAAGAACTCAAATTAGACCTCCCATTTGATCATGTAATTCCATTATTGGTAGGTAACTACCCAGAAGAAAAAAATCCTTTTATCATAAGGACACTTGCACTAGACTGTTTATTGCAGCTCAATTTACAATTGCCAAAATGTGGAAACAACCTGAATGCCCACCAACCTCAGGATGGATTAACAAGCTATGGTGTATGGTTACCATGGAATACTATTCAGCCATTAAAATGCTAGAAACATTACTCTAGCACTCTTTTGTATTAACCTGGATGGAGGTGGAACACATTCTTCTTAGTAAAGTATCATAAGAATGGAGAAGCAAGAATCCAATGTACTCAATTCTAATATGAAGGCAGTAGATGATTTAATACAAGGATGGGGTAGGGGAATGAAGGAGCAGGAGAGGGGAGGAAGGAGGTGGATGAGGGTCAGTGTATGACACACCTCTTGAGGGTAGGACACAAACATAAGAGGGACTTTACCCAACAAATCCTATCAGTGTAACGTAATTCTTTGTACCCTCAACAAATCCCAAACAATAAAAAAAAGTAAAAATTTGAGAATATTGAGGATCTTACCAAACTTTTTCTGATTACTTAAAATAAGTCTTCCCTTTTCTCTTAAAAAGAGATTATCTCATTGCTACATTTATAATTATTATATTCCCAATTATATTGTTCTGGGCATAAAATCTTTGGATGATAAAATTTGATCTTTACACAAGCCTTTATTTTTGTCAACCTAAACACACACACACAGAGAACTTTATTCTTTACTTCTTCTAGATTTTATGATTTTTCTTTTTGTTTGTTTCTTATTTTAGTTATTCTAATCCTATTTTGCATGACAAAAGAATACTTCATGCATACATATAAACAAAATGAAATGCTTTTATTGATTCACAAATCAAGAACAATTATGACCAAATTTGAAGATTTAACCTTTTTATCAGTGATCATTTTTTTCTTTGTCTCCTCCTAGCACTGCTTCAGTTATACTATCTTACTTTCCAGACAGGCTCTCTCCATGTGACAGGTCCCAGTAATTTCAAGCTTATGCACTCCTCACAGTTAAGGTAAGAGTACCCCTTTCTTGATGGTTGCTAACGTCTTCCTGGAAGTCATTAATTCATTGTAGAATCTTTTGCTATCTCAACATTTTTTAAATCATCAAATCCTGGTTCCTTTTGTTTGAACAGCTCTTGCAATTTATCTTTCTCCTCTCACATTTCACTATAAGCAGCAAAAAAGAATAGACAGCACCTTCAACACTTTACTTGGCTATCTCCTTAGTTAAATAACCAGCTTCATTACTTAAGGGTTCTTCTCTCAACATAACTACAAGAGAAATTTCATTAAGCTTTCTGCCAGTACATAACATCAGTCTCCCTTCCACAAGTTTCTATCATGTTCTTCACTTTCTTAAATGTTCCCACAGAAAATGTCCTCAAAGTTCAGATTTCACTAAGTCGGTGCAAGGCAATTTAGGCTTTCTCTGTCACAGTCCTCAAAATCCTTCCAGTCCTTTGAATACCTGATTCCAAAGTCACTTTCACATTGTTACAGTAATAACACTGTTAATGCTGGGTTGAATCTTGTCCCCTTTAAAGAGATTGAGGCCAAGGCAGTGGCTCACACCTGTAATCCTAGCACTCTGGAAGGCCGAGTTGGGTGGATTGCTTGAGGTCAGAAGTTCAAGACCAGCTTGAACAAGTACAAGACCGTCTTTCCACAAAAAAATAGAAAAATACACTGGGATTGGTCATGCACACCTATGTAGCCCCACTCTACTCAGGGCTGAGGAAGGAAAATCACTGAAGCCTAGAAGTTGTAGGTTACTGTGAGCTATGAGGATGCCACTGCACTTTAGCCCAGATGACACAGTGACACTTTGTCTCAAAAATTTTTTTAAAAAAGAAGTTCTAACCCCAAGTACCTGTGAATGTGATTTATTTGGAAATAGTCTCTTTGGAGATGATTAAGTTAATATGAGGTCATTATGGTGGATCTTAATCCAATATGACCATGTTCCTACAACCACAGAGACAGACATGCTCACAGGGAGAATGCCATGTAAAAAGTAAAGCAGAGATAGGGTGATGTGACTATAAGCCAAGGAATGCCAAAGATTTCCAGCAAACCACCAAAAGCTAGGACAGAAGCATGAAATTAATTCTCTTCCACAGTCCTCAGAAGGAACCAGCACTGCAATACTTTGGTCTTGAACTTCTGGCCTCCAGACACCTCTTGAATTTCTGCTGTTTAAGCCACCCAGCTTGTGGTACATTATGATGGCAGCCCTACCAAAGTAATATACCCACTTCCAGATATTAAAATCCAAATTTGTGGCTCGGCACCTGTGGCTCACTCGGCTAGGGCACCAGCTACGTATACCTAAGGTGGCGGGTTCAAATCCCCAGCCCAGGCCCGCTAAACAACAATGATGGCTACAACCAAAAAATGGCCGGGCGTTGTGGCAGGCGCCTGTGGTCCCAGCTACTTGGGAGGCGGAGGCAGGAGACTCACTTGAGCCCAGGAGTTGGAGGTTGCTGTGAGCTGTGATGCCATGACACTCTACCCCGGGGGATAGCTTGAGGCTCTGTCCCCAAAAAAAAAAAAAAAGCCAGTTCTTATTTAGTCTGAAAAGTTAAAAAAAAAAAAAAGGAAAGAAGACATAAATTACCAATATCAACAAGGAAAGAGAGCCTATCACCACAGATCCCATGAAACTTAAAAGGAAACAAAAGG
>CAUYQV010177717.1:0-57038 GCA_963574575.1 Galagoides demidoff
AATTATATAACTTACAGGGGTACAAGTGAAACTCTCTAAGAGTAGAATCAGAACATTTTAACACAATAACTGAGAAAATGACATGAAGGCTGTGTTGATCAGTTTGATGGAAGTATTTCGGATTGCATGTGAAAACCCCACACTGTACCCCAGAAGTGCATTAATGTACATAGTTACCATTCAAAAAATATATATATATATAAAAACAAATTATATAACTTAAATGAAATGGAAAAATTCCAAGAAAGACACAAAGTACCAAACTGACTCTAGAAAAAATAGAAAATCTGAAAAGATCTTTGACAAACAGAAAGATGAAGTGAGCAATCAAAAAACAACCCAAAGACAAGCCTAGGTCCAGGTGACTTTATCATCTGGATGCTATCAAATGTTTAAAAAATTATTACCAAATATTCACAAAAATCTTCCAAAAAAGAGAAGAGGAGAGAACTCTTCCCAACTAATTCTATGGGGCCAATATTACCAAAGCCAAAGATGCCAGAAGAAGACAAGAACTACAGACCTATATCTCTTCTAACTACAGTCTCAAACTTCTGCCCAACACAGACAAACCAAATCCAGCAGCACATAGAAAGGATTATACTCCATAATCAACTGAGAATTACCCAAGGAATGTATGGTTGGTTTAGTTAAAAACCAATTAGTATATCAATAAAATAAAGGAAAAACCTACATGATGGCTTTACCAGGTACAGAAAAAGTATGTGATAAAATTCAACATTTTTTTCATAATAAAAATTCAACAGTTAAAAATAGAAGGAAACTTCTTCAACCTGATATAGGACATTTATGTAAAACCAACATCTGGCATCACAATTAATGGGAAAATAACTAAATGTTTTTCTCCCTAGCATCAGGAGCAAGACAAGGATGCTCATTTTCATTGCTTCTTTTCAATAGTCTGGTACAGATTCTAGCCAGGGTGATTAGACAAGGAAATGAAATAAAATGCATCCAAACTGTAAAGGAAGAAGCTTCTTCTATTCACAGATGACATGAATTTATAAACAGAAAATGCTAAGGAATCAATGAAAATCCTAAAACTAATAAACAAGTTCAGCAGGTTTGCAGGATAAAATATCAGTATACTATATGCAAAATCAATTGGATTTCTATACACTTAAAATAATCAATCTGAAAATGAAAGTTTTTAAAAATTCCACTTACAACAGCACCGAACAGAATAAAATACAATAAAATAAATATAAGATGTGTATACTGAAAATTATAAAACATCATTAAAATAAATTTAAAATAATCTACATAAATGTAAAAATCCCTTATTAGTGAAAATCTCTCATTAATGAAAGACTTAATGTTATTAAGATAGCAATACTACTCCAATATATCTACAGATTCAATACAATCCTTATCAACAACCCAGCTGGCTTCTTTGTGGAAACTGACAAGCTGATTTTAACATTCATTTGGAAAATCAAGTGGCCCCAAATAGCAGACATATAGTTTTGAAAAAGAAGAAAGAAGTTGGAAGACTCACATTTCTTTTTTTTTTTTTTGAGACAGAGCCTCAAGCTGTCCCCCTGGGTAGAGTGCTGTGGCATCACAGCTCATAGCAACCTCCAACTCCTGGGCTTAAGCAAGTCTCCTGCCTCAGCCTCCCAAGTAGCTGGGACCACAGGTGCCCACCACAATGCTTGGCTTTTTTTTTTTTTCGGTTGCAGCCATCATTGTTGTTTGGCGGGCCAGGCTGGATTCAAACCCGCCACCTTAGGTGTACGTGGCTGGCGCCTTAGCCACTTGAGCCACAGGCGCTGAGCTGACTCACACTTCTTGATTTCAAAATTTTCTATAAAGCTATAGTAATCAAGATTGCGTGTTGGCAGAAAAATAGAAATATGGTTCAATGGAATAGAATTGAGGATCTAAAAATAAACCCTCTTGTCAGCTGTAAGTTGATTTCAAAAGAATGTCAAAACAATTCAATGGGAAAAAAATAGTCTTTTTACCAAATGGTGCTAAGACAATTGGATATCTATATGCAAAAGAATGAAATTAGTCCCCTACCTCCTACCATCTATAAAAATCAATACAAGTCATAGACCCAGATGTGAGGGCCAAAACGATAAAACTCTTAGAAGAAAACATAAATGTAAGCCTTCATGATCTTGAATTAAGCAATGGTTTCCTAGATATGACATCAAAAGCCCAAGAAACAACAAAAAAATAGATAAACTGGAACTTATCAAAATTAAAAAGCTTTGTGTTTCAAAAAATACCATCAAGAAAGTCAAAGACAATTCTAGAATAGGAGAAAATATTTGCATATCTGACAATTTACTTGTACCTAGAATATATAAAGAACATTTACAACTCAATAAGAAATGACAACTCAATTTAAAAGTAGGCAAAAGATCTTAATAATTCCTCAAAAAAAAAATACAAATGGCCAATAATCTCATGAAAAAGTGCTCAACACCATTAGTCATCAGAGAAATGCAAATCAAAACAATGAAGAGACATTACTTCCCACCCACAGGGATGGCTACCAATCAAAAAGATAGGTAATAAAAAGTGTTGGCCAGGATGTAGAAAAATGGAACCCACATACATTGCTGGTGAGATATAAAATGATTTAGTTACTTTGCAAAATAGTGTGAAAGTTACTTAAGAGGTTAAATATATAGTTTCCATATGAACTACAATTTCACTCCCAGGTATACAGCCAAGAGAAATTAAAACATATCTCCACATGAAAAGCTGTACATAGATATATTCACAATATCATTATTCATCATAGCCTAAAAGTAGAAACACCCCAAATGTCCACCATAACTAATGAGTGAAAAAAACATAATATGGTCTATTCATACATTGGAATATTATTTGGCCATAAAAAGAAAATAAGTACTGGCACATACTATAATATGGGTAAACCTTGAAAATGTGCTAAGTGAAAAAATCCCATCACAAGGGACCACAAGTTGTATAATCTCATTCATATAAAATATCCAGAATAAGCAAATCTATAAAGACAGAAAGATTAATGGTTGCCTGTGGCAGGGGAAGTTAGCAGAGAACAAGCAGTAACTGCTAATGAATAGAGCAGTTGGTGAATATGCAGCCATGAAAATATTAATTGATTAAATGCCTGATTTATTGTGATGATAGTCATACAACCCTGTGAATATATAAAAACCACTTACTTTTTACAAATAAATAACCAAAGAGAATTATGCCATCTGGCAAATCTTATCTATATTTTAAAAAGAGTTCTTAAGAGAATAAAAAACATTATTAAAATTTTACATATGCCCTAAAACTAAACATGGATAAAACATGGAAGTATCACAGTTCAAAAAATAAAAGAATTTTCTGTCTATGATTTAATATACCATAGTCTTGTATTTTTGTTCTGCATTGTTTTGGTGTTGATTGGTTTTGGTTTGGTTTGGTTTTTTGAGAATACCTACCTTCTAAACGGTCTACTACGGCTCCAGGATCTATTGCAGTTTCAAATACCTGCAGAGGAAAATAGGAATAATAAATTTTCAAGTTGTAGTAGTAAGTACTAATACTTACAGAAACTATATGCCAGCACGGTGGCTCATGCCTGTAACCCTAGCACTCTGTGAGGCCAAGGTGGGTGGATTGCTTGAGCTCAGGAGTTCCAAACCAGTCTGAGCAAAATGACAACCCATCTTTACTAAAAACAGAAAAACTAACTGAGGTTGGTGATGCATGCCTATAGTCCCATCTACTCAGGAGGCTGAAGCAAGAAGATTGCTTGAGTCCAAGAGTTTTAGGTTGCTGTGAACTATGATGATGCCACAGCACTCTACTGAGGGTGACATAGTGAGAATCTGTCTCAAAAACCTTATGAAAACTATAGATTATATTTTTCTAAACAATTACCATATATAAAATCCAGTCATATAATATTTTAGAATTCAACCGAAACCCCTTTAACAGATTGTGTGTGTGTGCTTTGTTTTGTTTTGTTTTGTTTTTTGAGACAAAATCTCACTTTGTCCCCTTTAGTAGAGTTGTGTGTTATCATAGCTCACAGCAACCTAAAACTTTTGGGCTCAGGTGATCCTCCTGCTTCAGCCTCAGAGTAGCTGGGACTATAGGCAACTGCCACAGTGTCCAGCTAGTATTTTTTTTTTTTGAGAGACAAGGGGGAAAAGGGGGTTGTCTCTTTTTCTTGCTCAGGCTAGTCAGCTCACTCAGAACTTGTGAGCTCAATCTATACCTGCCTCAGCCTCCCAGAGTGCTAAGAGTACAGGCATAAGCCATCGCCACACCTGGCCAAAGTGTGTGTTTAAAAAGAGTTCAACAAATGATTATAAAATAAATGAATGAGAATTAATACAACAATAACAAGTGCAATAAAATCTCAGTTAGCTAAATTTACCATGTGTCAAAAATGTCATCAACTTGACAGAGTTCCACAGTGTGCTAAAAGTACACCCTGCATTAACCACAAAGAATCTTGTGTGAGTGCCTAGAAAAACATACTGTACACAACAGATACTCACTAAATGTTAACTAAATGAATGACTTCTCTTCCCAAGCAATTGGGTGCACTAAAAAAGAACATAATAGAAATTCTATCTATGTGTAACACCAAAGAAAAGCTAAGTACTAGTATCTACACTTGCACAAAGATCCAGAGAGACAGAGAGACTCATAAGTTTTAAGTGTATCATGAAACACAAGGAAAATACCATGATATCTGTCCAGCCATTGCCAAATCACCATAGTTCATCCTGAGGAAAAAAGGCCTGGGAGAGGACTGAAATTAAAAGCACAGTGTACCCCTCCTCCAAACTCTAGAATTCTGTAAGAAACAAAAAGTTTTCAGCAGAGTTTGATTTCAAGCTTAAAAGGTCTGATCTAATTAATGTTATAACTTAAAATATGCTCTTGGGTCCAAAGCCAGGTTGTCTTTAAAGAAAAAAAAAAATTGGGGCTATTCCCTGTAATCCATTTTTGTTTTACTAACTTGGAGTTATCAAGTAAATGTGGGTAACGTTTTTTTCCTCAAATTACTTCAATAACTGCATTTTTTTTAAGAGAGAGAGAGACAGTCTCACTTTGTCACCCTGGGGAGAGTGCCATAATGTCATCATAGCTCACAGCAACGTCAGTCTCTTGGGCTCAAGGGATCCTCCTGCCCCAGCCTCCAAGTATCTAGGATTACAGGCACAGACCAGAAAGCCCAGCCAGTTTTTCTATTCTTAGTGGAGATGGGGAATCACTCTTGCTCTGGCAGGTCTGGAACTCCTGAGGTCAAGCAATCTACCTGCCTTGGCCTCCTAGAGTGCTAGGATTACCAAGCCAATAATTGCATTCTTTCACTCCACCCATTGTTATGGGTTGAACTATCCCCTCTCCCCATAAAAAAATCACAGGTTGAAGTCCTAACCCCAGTATCTCAGAATGTGACTTTAATTTGCAAATAAGGTTATTGCAGATGCAATTATGTAAATTAGAATGAGGTCATGCTGGAGTAAGGCAAGTCCCTAATCTAATATAACTGGTGTCCTCATTAAAGCAGGGATTTAAGCACAGAAACTGTTAGATAAATAACTCTGGTCAAGATAAATTTAATAGGGTTTATTTGAGAAAAAACAATTCATGAACCAGGCATCATTCAGAATCAGAAGAGGTTCAAAGAGTTCCATTACTACACTATCAGTAACAGCTTTTACAGAGTGAGGTGGGACCAATCAAAGAAAATATATTTGACTGGTTAGGATGGAAAGAGCCTACTTAGAGGTCAGTTGGCAATTTCTAACTGGTAAAGTCTCTAGTTAGAGATTAGTTGGCCATATCTGGTCAATTTGCTTACATAGGAACTTAAATAACTGGAACCACTCCAGCCTAATGTCCACCCCTCCAAAATAAAATTTTAACAATATACACACAGAGTGAATGCCATGTAATACTAAAATTATGCTGCCATAAGTCAAGGAATATTAGAAGCTAGAGAGAGGCCTGGAATAGATCCTTCCCTAGTTCCTTTAGAGGAAGCATGACCCTGTCAACACTTTGATTTCAGACCTCATAGTCTTCAGAACTGAGATAATAAGTGTCTATCGTTTAAGCCACACCATTTGTGGTACTTTTGTAATGATAGCTCTAGGAAACCAATATACTTACATCTAAGGATTTTCTCAAGCGTGATCTTGGGGCATAAATGATTGACATGAACTACTCAAACACATACATTTTTATGAGTAATTTGTTTATGTACATAATTTAGTACTTCCAATTCTAAATTACACAGAAGATCCAAGGAAAAGAAAATGTTTTCACTACTTGTTACAAGTATTTGCAGCTAGAGAACAGAAAAGATACGAGGAAGCAAAATCAACTGGAAGAAAGCTGGAATATGAACCCAAACAACTCATGCAAGAGACCAATTATTTAATTGTATTTCATAAAATGAAAAATGGATCCATGGTATGTTTGAATAGTAATCTCAAATGTACAGTTTTGCAACAGAGCAATAGTGGCATCTAAAATGTAACTCAGACTCCCTCTTTTACAAATCAAGAATGAACTAAATGCTTCCATGATTTTGTATCCTTGGGCTTCTTATAAAAAAAAGATTTTAAGAAGGGAAGAAGAGAGAGAGGGGAGGGGAAGGGGTATATGGGAGGAGGGAAAGTATTCGGGGCAGGGGGGCCCCACCTAATGTGCATGATGCAATGGTACATTTCAAAACTATTAAGATATAAGTAATATTGTGATGGATGTGTTACTGAGTTCAGTGTAAGCATTTCACATTGTATATTGAAGCAGTACCCTGAACCTCATAAATGCATCAATGTACAAAGTTATGATTTAACAAAAAACAATTAAAAAAAAACAAAAATTCTGGAATACACCAATCAAAAAAAAATATTCTAAAACATTTCCACAGAGCAAATCCAAAATTGATAAAAACTAGTAAGAAAATTCTTGGGGAAAAAAAGATTGCATTTTACCACCTACTTTTCACCACTTCCAATGTCTAAATGAGAGAAGTAGGTCCCATTTGATTCTGACTGTGTGTTCCATGACTATAGCCATTTGTTTCTCTCTTCTTTTATTTGACCAGTTTGGTATAGTAGTTGTGTAAATTAATAAGCTGTGATTTATAATCCTAGCCCTAGGATTCACCCTAGCCCTTCAGAAAATTGATTTTCTTTTCCTCTCCTAACCTCAAGTCAAAACAGGTCATTTTCTGGGCACCATCTTCCAGACCATTAAAAGTGATATGCTCTACCCTGAAGCCTTCTCTCTTATCAAAAGATCTACTTCTGTGACATTGTTTGGGGCAAAAACCATTAGACTTTATTAAGGCTAAAACTGATTTCATCTCCAAATTCCAAAACAAAGACTGTAGGAGACTGTCAGCAACTGCAAAGTAATAATAGTAATATTCTATTAAATAGTGGGGAGAGGGTTAGTTATATTTTGGCTATTTATATCACTATGGTATTCACTGGAATGGAATCTAGCCTTTATCACTGTAGCTAAAAAAAAAAAAAAAAAAAAAAAAAAACAGGTAAGACCCAAGGAAACTCAATAAATCTGAAAAGCCCTCCTGTTTTGTTATAAGATATCAATTAAAGGATTTAACTACTTTGGTTATAGTTTTTCATAATTTTTCTGGATCTAAAGAAATCATTTTAATAATCTGCACTTTATTAGTAATCCTTTTCGTAAATGTAATGCATGCCTGTAACACCTCTAAGAACATTCAGAAATGCTCTCTCTGCTCCAGTTAGAAAATACCATGGGAGTTCCAAGAATAGGAAACATCGACCAGGGTATTTAGCACTAGGTAGATAGAACTTGGCTCAGATCTGCGAAGCAAAATCAACTGTGATTTTGCTTCAAGGCCGACTGTGGTTTTGCACCCTGCTCAAGTTCAATCGGGAATATTTTTGAAGAAATTTACAAAATAATTTAATAAGAATCATATTCTTTATAAGAACTATTAGATTATCTTCAGACAGCAAAACTCAAAGATTAAGTCAAAAGCACCTTTTCAAATCTCATGTTCTGATGAATCATAATAGGGAACACAGAAGGAAAGCAGTGTGTCTCCAAGTACTGATTCAGGAGGTAGACCCCAAGGTACACATCTTGCTTGTCAGGCAGGAACACCCCTGGGCAAGAGATCTTCAAAAAAGAAAGAGAGAAACAGAGAGAAAACAGGGTTTGGTTTGGTTTGTTAAATGGAACTCTATTTCTCCTAAACTCTCACTGCACACTGAAATTCTCCACTCCACCCCCCATCCACGGACTCCTGCTCCTGTCCCTCCCAACCCAACGTGCTCCCTACTCCTCTTCTCTCCTCCCCGCCCGCACAGTGGAAATTCCAATTCCCTCCCACCTCTCCGCCAGGTGTCACAATCGCGCCCGCGCCCGCTTCTCTTCCCGCCCCTCCAGGATGGCAGTGCGGAAGCGGAAGAGGCTGCAGGGCCCCGGAGCCTCTGTGGAGTCCGGTCGGGTCCCGGGGTCGGGGCCGCCCGCCGCGATGCCGAGCCCCCGTAGGAGCGCCGAGGGAAGGCCGCTGGGCGCCTCGGCCTCGAGCAGCAGCAGCAGCCCCGGGAGCCCAGCCCATGGCGGCGGCGGCGGCGGCAGGTTCGAGTTCCAGTCCCTGCTCAGCAGCCGCGCTCCGGGCGCGGACCTCACCTGTGCCCGGCTGCGCGCGTCCGAGAGCCCCGTGCACCGCCGGGGCTCCTTCCCGCTGGCAGCCGCCGGCCCCTCGCAGGCGTCTCCGCCCCCACTGCCCGAGGAGGACCGAATGAACCTGAACCCGTCCTTCCTGGGCATCGCCCTGCGCTCCCTGCTAGCCATCGACCTGTGGCTGTCCAAGAAGCTGGGGGTGTGCGCTGGGGAGAGCTCGTCCTGGGGCAGCGTGCGGCCCCTTATGAAGCTGCTGGAGATCTCGGGACACGGCATCCCCTGGCTACTGGGCACCGTCTACTGCTTGTCCAGGAGCGACAGCTGGGCCGGGCGCGAGGTATTGATGAACCTGCTCTTCTCCCTGATGTTGGACCTGCTGCTCGTGGCCCTGATTAAAGGGCTGGTCCGCAGGCGCCGCCCGGCGCATAACCAGATGGATATGTTTTTCACTCTTTCTGTGGACAAGTACTCCTTCCCTTCTGGCCATGCCACAAGAGCCGCCCTGGTGTCGAGGTTCATCCTGAACCACCTGGTGCTGGCCATTCCGCTGAGGGTGCTGGTGGTGCTGTGGGCCTTCGTCTTGGGCCTCTCCAGGGTCATGCTGGGGCGACACAATGTCACCGACGTGGCTTTTGGCTTTTTTCTGGGCTACATGCAGTACAGCCTCGTGAACTATTACTGGCTCTCACCCCACAATGCTCCCATCCTCTTTGTACTGTGGAATCAGCAATGACCCCATCTCACTGATTATGGCACCAGGAGGTCTCACGATTTTGATGATGCCAACCTAAATCAGCCATCCTGCTTGCCCCCCTTAAGACATTTCAGGCTTCTTTTGGGATTTCAGGTGTCCCACCGCCTTGATGTGTTGCTAGGCTGAAGCACGTCCTGGCCATTACTGAACACAGCCATATTAGGGAAAGAAAAAAAAAATCCCTCTATTGTATATTTAATCAGCAACTGCTTATATCTCCAGGACAACTGCAAAGAAATCAAACTGAGGTGGTTATACTGTTGCTGTTTTTCAAAAGTCGACATTAATAAGATTTGTGTTTTGTAGGAATCCCCTAAATCAACATATCACTTGTAATTTGAACTTTGAGAAAGCAACATATCTTCATTCTGTAAATACACATGCAGAGAAACCATGTACCAATCCTAGTCCTTTTCCTGAGATAGATTTTAAACAGTATTTTAAAAGCCTAACACATAGGTTTTTCTAGTTTATTCCCTGAAGATCTGTTGCCACAGTTGGGGAGATTTCTTCTTAATCCTGATTTTCTTGGTAAGTTTTTTTACTTTATTATCGCTTCCATTTTTGTGGATTGGGTAGTGACAAAGAGGTGATAGTATTGTCTTTCTCTCCTCTTCCTCTACTCCTCAAAAGGTCTTTAAAAAGCTATTTCCCACTACATTTTTAGCATTCAGAGAATAAGCCAAGACCTTAAAGAAGAAATACTTAAAAATTGGGTGTATCTAAGGGCCCAGAAAAAAGGAAAAATGAGACTATAGCTTCATGTGTAATTCTGTTGACAACTAATTATGTAGCATGACAGGGGACAAAGAAGTCACTGGGGAGAAGTTAGAGAAACTAAACTTTTGGGAGTAGACTGACCACGTATTATACCAATGACCCACATGGCAGGAGAGAAGGCCCTACAACCAGTCATCCCTACTGAATAGAGAATAATAATGTTCCTGTATAAGGGTAATAAATGGGAAAATAACATGTCTTATCAATGCAAAAGCATAGGCTTGCTCATATATCACAAGAATGACTCTGTTCACTATAATTTTTCCTGTGAAATTCCATTTTCCTGTATACAGCACATCTTAGGTAACCGTATTTAACTTGAAATTCACCAGGGAGCCTACCACAGTATCAGGCACAAGGCATAAGTCCTAAATTTCTGTTTACATTGAATTTTACATTTAAAGCTGTTCATTCATGGTGCCTCCAAAATCATAAGACCAAAGACCCCTAGTCACAAGGTGGATTATGCTCATTATTCTTGGGCCCAGACAGACTGAAGAGGGTATATGTTTAAACGCTGCTCTATCTGACTAGAAAACCTTTAAATTACCTATGGAAGTGATGTTTTCAAATAATCTTAATGGCTGATTATTTTGGCATTTGTAATTAGAAAAATTATATACTTTGACATACAGAGGTGCTGGTAGGAACCTAGACAATAGTCTGTGATAAGTAGATTCTGATTGGATGGAAACAGGAACTTTCTGAGCGTGAGGGGCACACTAAAAAGGGAACAGCTACTCCTCAAAATAAAATCATATATTCCCACAACACCCTGAATACTTACTACCTCTTCACTTGCTAACTCAGCCAAACTGTAAAACTCTAAGTGGTTTGGGTCTGTTTTTTAAACTTAGAGAGATCCTTTATTTTAACTGCAGCAGTATTCAGGCTAGATACTTGGAAGCAATGATATTTCCTCTTGGAGTGTCCACAAGTCCAAATATCGGTGGCTTGACATTCGGCTTACCTTCTGGTTTGTAGTTATACTTTTGGAATTCCCTGTTTTACTTGCTGGGGCCTGAGTTTGCTGGCTTTTGAAGATCAATTCACCTGATTATTTTGGAGCTTCCAAAGTACTGTAGTGTAGAAACCTGATTTCGTTGTTCATGAATTGTACGCTGAAGAATGCCTTTTAAAAATCATAATAAAATTAACCAGTAATGTTAAATGAAGTGAGAAGAATACTTGTTTAATTTTTGCCTTGAGCAGGACTACTGATTGATTACTTAGCCTCTCCAAGTTTCCTTCATCTTACTGCACAGTTTTGAAAGCTTGAACGTGACATAGCACAGTTGATACATCTGGCCCTGCTTGCTATCAGCAAAGTGGGACAAAGCCAGGAAATGTTGATCCACTTTGTTTCACAGCCACATATGCGTTGCAATCACATTTGCCAACTGTATGGAGGCTAACAAGATTCCCTGGTGGTGTCCTTTTAGTATTGTGCTTGTAATGGTGACCAGTAGAGAAGCCTCTGGTAGCTAGAGGCAAAGCTGAATCTGTCACTACAGATCCAAGAGACTGGAAAGTGGAAGCTAAAATAAAAGCAATGACTGACCCTCCAAATAGAAACAATGGAGTCACTCTTTTACCTAGTACCTTAGCTAGGAAGGATTTGATGACTAATTACAAAATATTTGTTAATTGATTGACTTCCCACTCGAATTTAGCAAGCTAGAGCCATCCGTGGAGGAAATATAATAGCTTAGAAAATATTTGATTGGTTCATAGAGGTGGCAAATTATCAGGAAGTGATGGGGCATTTTAGAATTCACTTATTCCCTCGTCAGTTAAAGGCGAAGTTTTAAAAATCCTTTTGCCAATCTTTATCCAGGAAAAGAAAAGCCCATTTGGACTTAATGTAGGGTTTTAAAAGAAAGGAAAAACTCAGGATAAAGCTAAGAAACAAATTAGCTTTAGAAGAAAAAAAAACTTAGGGACAGAAGTACGATTTGTCCCAAAAGATGATGTGTGTGCGGTAAGTAGGGGAGGGGTGATGAAAATCACCGGAGAGTCTGACTTGGGGTTAAGGAGCAGGTTTGTAGATCTCTTACCGCCCGGATCTGCAGCTCCACCACCACCTCCAGAGGCATCGTTCCCTGTGTGGGTGAAACGACTGGAATGAAAAGATCAGTTTGTGCCGAGCTTTGGACCGATTTTTCTTAGTTTAGCTCAATCCCTGGGGCAAATGTTCCCAGAAGCTGCCCCAGCCCCCAACCCTTTCGGTCCTCCATCCGTCCCCCTCCCAGCCCCGGTGCCTTCCACGGGGACAGGTTTCTCACAACCAGAGCTGCAGGGTAGGCTTCCAGAAGGCGGAAGCGGGGAGTTGCCATAGACACTCAAAGCGCAACCTTCCACCCTGGAACGTACTAGGGCCGCGCAGGCGCGTCCCCTGGGCTACTCTAGGGACGCGGGCCGGTGTCCGCTTCCTCTCCGGCGGTGTCCTGGCCAGACACGCTGACCTGGTACTCGGTGTAGTAGCCGGATCCGGAGATGCTAAGGATACTAGTTTTCTCTCCATCAGGTTTCTTTATTCATAGTCACTGTGTTAAAATGTTTAGTTTCCGTTCTAAACGTGGAATGAGACCAGAGCTGTTATAATTTAAACACTCCGCATTTTTAGTAGCTACATGACTCCCAAGCCCTAGAATTTCTTAACAATTCTAATCTGATATAGTTGCCTGTCCCTAAAGGTACCTTTTTGCTTATTAAATATGTTCTCAAGTTTGGTTTGGAAAACATGGCCAACCATCAATAACAAGAAATCAAGCTGTGTGAATTAGAAATTCAAGGATGATTCTTAAACAGATTTAAAAGGTAAACCATGTTAGCAGCAATAGAATATAAGTCATTCTCTGTCTTCATGGCATTGCCCAGCCTTTTCTGGGGTTTAGTTTATTTAAAGCAAGCACTGAATTGCATTATCTACCAATGGGTAGTTACTGTGTTTGCCAAAGCCACAGTTAACCCTGTAAAAACAATCAGAGGTGGTAAACAGAGGCAGGAGTTCTCAGCCAATAGGGGAAATGGCATTTTTTCCATTCACTATATTTGACAGACAAAAATGAAGAAGCAGGGAGTGGCCGCTTCTAGCAATCCAAAAAATCTGAGAGGGTCAATGCTATCTTCCAAAAAAAAAAAAAAAAAAAAGAAAGAAAGAAAGAAATCCTAAATTATCTTCATTTATTACTAGTATTTTGCATTGGAAATAGTGCAGAAAGATGGCTGGAGTCAAAATTAGGTATTGATTTTGGTAACTAGAGTTCCTTTTCCTGGAAGGACAAAAGCTCAGTATAATGTAGAAGCAGATTAAATAAGAAGGGTATACTGTACCTAATTCTTATTGCTCTGTCTCTCTGCACCCCAAGAGACAGAGAAGTGGGCACTTGGCTCCCTGTTATGTCCAAATCACTGATTTGTCACCTCACAACAACTCATAAGCGCCCTAAATGATGTAGGATGGACCTATGAAGATTCTCATAGGTAAGCCACAGCACCAGTCCTAAGACATCAAAGAGAGTGACAACCAAAGCTGGTTAAATAGGTAGCCAAAGGTATAATAGAAGGGAGGAATTAATCTTTATGAGCATCTGCAAGGTGTTAGGCATGTAGCCTATGTCAATTCATTTCATCCCACGGTAACTCTTTGAGGGAGACACTACTGTCCCTATTTACAGGTGCAGAATTTGAAATCAACAGAATCTGAAGCCAGACAAAGGCTGTGCAAATAATAAGGGGGCAGCCATGTTTGAATCCAGGGACACTCTGCCCCATCACTGGGCCTACAGCACATACATCTGGTTGATCCCTAGAGACACCGTTCTATCCAGTGTTCTTCCCAGTCTTAACTCTTGATATAACTGCACTTTCCTTGCTTAGCTTCTAGGGCACAGCCCTCTTCTGATTTCTCTTCAACTTTCTGGTCATTCTTTCTCTGTCACTATTTATCCCCCTTAATCTGCTAAGCAATATTTCTAGTCCTTTTCCTTTCCTAATTCTATACACCCTTTACTTGAAGTATCATCCAGTATAGGTATTGATTAACATATGTTAATTAACACAGATTTACATATCCCACCTAGCCTCTCTTCTGGTCCCCAACAAGATGGACTCTTACTATTATAAATACATGTATCTTCTCTTTGTAGTAGCTACCACAATAGCAGCTTTACATTTGATCCTGTAATTCATGATTACTGTCTATTAACTCTGCACAGCTAACTGTATCCTAAATACCTAATATAGAAGATACTCAGTAAACATCTTTGAATAGATATTAAATGCAGAAATGGTCAAGCCAGTCTGTAGGGCTTAATGTACAAAGGTAATGGGAGGTCCCACCACATCAGGACAAACTAAATATGCAGAATAAGAAAGGACCAAGCACAGCAATTAATACTTCTGCTACTCTGCCATGGGGATATTAAATGAGTTGATAAGGAATAATCACACTCTGTTAATTTCTCACTCCTTGGTCACCTGAGGCTTCCAGCTGCCACGGAGATGTGGAAGTTGCTACATACACAGTGTCTCACCCATCTTGCAAAGTAATAAATCACTGAGGCTGCCACCTTGGCAGGAGGCCAACAAAAATATTTAAGGGTTGGAGTCTTCACTTGGAAATACTGGCATGGGTAAGAGGGGAGCTGATGATGAGAGGTTGCTTGGTGGGTACAATGTGTGCTACTCCAGTGACTGATGCATGGGGAAGGCTCTGATTTCACCATAATGCAATGTATCAGTATTGCAGAACTGCACTTCTACTCCATGAATATATGCCAAAAAACGTTTTTTATGAAGAGAGAATGGCTTTATTTGCTGGGTACGTACCTGTTGGTGGCAGCAAGCAGATTCCAAAGAACAACCTCTCCAGAGTGTTTCTGCAGTGCAGCTTGGTCAGCAGGGGCATCAGCACTGCAGGAATGACACATCAGCACAGGCTGTTTACCTCCTGGTCCCTGACAAGGAAGTGAAACAGCCCAAATGGGAATTTTCCAAAGAATAAATTAGCAAAACACAAGACTATCTCAATCAGATAATTATGGCTGAAATGTTTTCCTTTTAGCTAAAAAAATTATTATAAGACACAAAATTAGAGCTGGGCATGGTGCACACCTGCAGCTATCCAGAAGGCTGAAGTGAGAGCATCTCCTCAGCCCAGGAGTTACCAGGTTGGCTTATGTATCAAATGCCTGTCTCAGAAAAATAAAGAAATATAAAGACAATATCATAAACATTTCCTTATAAATAAGAGGAGTATTCATCTGAAGAAACATCTTTATTTATTTATGTTTTTGAGACTGAATTTTGCTTTGTCATCCTTGGTAGACTGCTGTGGCATCATAGCTCACAGCAACCTCCAACTCCTATGCTCAAGTGATTCTCATGCCTCATCCTCCTGAGTACCTGACAGGAACCCTCCACAGCACTGGGCTATTTTTAAAGATGGGATCTTGCTCTTGCTCTGGGTGGTCTTGCACTTCCGAGCTCAGTCAATCCACCTGCCTTGGCCTCCCAGAGTGCTGGGATTACAGGCATGAGCCACCGCATCTGGCCCTAAGAAACATTTTTAAACAGTCATTAAGGGGGGGGAGCAACACACACATTGTTGGGGGGTATGCAATACGTATAACATATTAGGTTTTGATGGCTAATGTAACAAATTACCACAAATTTAAGGGCTTAAAACCAGAAAAAATTTATCTGACGATTTTGTGGCTCAGAAGCCAACACAGCTCACTGGCTGAAATTGAGGTGCCAGCAGGGCTGCTGATCCATTTCCTGGCATTTGCAGGGGCTACCTGCACCCCTTGGCTCAAACTCCCTTCTTCTTTCTTCAAAGCCAGCAACATAGAGCCAAGAGTTTCTCACACTGCCATCTCTCCAGTTCTCTCTTCCACTGGTAAGGACCTTTGTGATTACATTGAGACCACCCAGCTAATCTAGGATAATTTCCCTATTTTAAGATCAGCTGATTAGAAACTTCAGTTCCATCTGCAACCTTATATTCTCCTTTACTATGTAAGTAACATATTTACAGGTTCCAGGGATTAGGAGGTGAGCTTCTTTGGGGGTCATTATTCTGCCTACCACATATAACTTCTTTGGAAAGCAATTTGATAATGTCTATCAAAATGTTTAATTTGGTTCAGCAATTCCACTGCCAGGAATCTATCCCATGGGTATGCTTTCACAAAATCACATTATGCACCATTATTTGTACTTTAAAAACATGGAAAGCCTATTAAATGTTCATTAAATACAGGTGAGCATGGTGGTTTACACCTGTAATCCCCAGCACTTTGTGAAGCCAAGGTGGGAAGACCATTTGAGGCCAGCAGTTCAAGGTCAGCCTGGGCAACACAGTCTGTCTCTTAAAAAAAAAATTAGCTAGGCATGATGGCATGTGCCTGTTGTCCTAGCTACTGAGGAGGCTGAGGCAAGCGTATCACTTGAGCCTAGGAGTTTGAGGTTACCCTGAGCTATACGATCACACCATTGCACTCCTGCCTGGCAACAGAGTAAGAGCTCATCTCTTTTAAAAAAGTTCAATTCATATGGTCAGATTAAATCAATTATGGTTTAGCATACGATGGGATATTATGAAGCATGGGAAAAGAATGAGGCAGAGCTGTAAGTCCTAATAGTAAATAATTTCTAAAATATAGAGCTAGGAAACAAAAAGCATGGTGCAAAAAATGTGTAAAGTATGCTGCCATTTGGGAGAGAAGGAGAATATTATATGTACACATATACTCAGAATATTACTGAAGGGATACACTAGGAACTGCTAATGATGGAACTGGGGTAGAGAGGAAGGAACCTTATTTTTCCTTGAATGTCTTTAGGTATCTTTAAAATGTATATTCTTGCCAAGTACTTGCATTATCTAGTCCAAAAAGGAAAACAAATTAAAACAAGTAGAAAACATAAAACAATAGGAAGGAGAAATCTGAGAACATGGGAAGGAGCGGCTTTGGGTGCTATATCCTATGTACTGCAGACCATAAAAATATCCATGCAAGTTTTCTGCCACTTCTGCTTCTACTGCAGTGTTTCTTATCCTATAATCCCTGGTTATCTTGGTCCTGAATCCCCTGAAATGATAGGCAACCTTTCCTGCCTGTGCATATGTGCATTTTTATGGAAGAAAGCCTGTAGCTTTTATCAGAGTCTGAAAGGGGAAAAGTTAGTTCAACCAGGTTTTAGAGTACTGTTCAGCATGCTGAGCTCTCTATCCTGCTATCAGTTCTTTGCCTACAGCAAAAAGAAGGGCCACTTAGGTTATCTGACAAGGTGGTAGGTAAGAAAAAGGACCTTTTCTCTTCATCACATTCATGCCCTCCTATTAGAGCCAGTTGACTCTCTAAGGGCAATTGTATTCCTTAATAAGTAATAAGAAGACTGTCAAAATCTGTTCTAGGCCGTTTGTTTATGTCTGAACTCAACAGACTCTCTTGTTAGGCCCTACAATTTTTTGAGCCATTGAATTATTCATTAGCAAGTGTGAATAACACCAGCAGATTGAGTTCCCAAAGTGAGTTATCATTAGCATTTGAAAGAAGTGCTTAAAAAGAAAAAAGAAAACACCCAAGCACATGAAACAATCTGAGTTATTTCAGTAGTAATGCATTTCCAGATCATTGACTTTTGTTTTTCAGTACAGACTCAGCCTCAAGACCCAAGAAATAATTGTCCTTTATATTCAGCTTTCTCCAAAGTCTTTCTCTAAACTTTTCTTCAACAGTTTAGTTTTCTCACACTCTCACTTCTCTTTTTATATAGAAGAAAAATTTACATTCCTGACTTCTGCTCTGAATGTGTAAAAAAGCTCAATGAACTACACAGGGCTCTTTTGTTGGTTCTAAAAAAACGTATAATGATGAAGTTTATATTTTAAAAAAAGGTTAATGTTAAAGTCACATCCTTTGGATGAACTTTACATTTGAGGGATCAGGTTGTCACCACATGAATTTACTGATCAAGCCTAGCACCACTATACATGATAATAGTAAATATCACATACCTCCCTGTGTAATTTATAGGAAGCACCTATGAGGCATTTTTGCCAAGAAAGTTGAACTTGACTCTAATCAAGCCATAATAGCTGACTATCCAATATGGTAGCCACCTATAGCTATTTAAATTAACTAAAACTAAATATACTTATATAATTTTATTCATTTATATTTGAGACAAGGTGTCACTCTGTTGTCCAGGATGGAGTGAAGTGACATTATTATAGCTCACACAGCCTTGAACTCCCGAGTTCAACCAATCCTCCTGCCTCAGTCTCCCAGGCTGCTATGACTATAGGTGAGTGCACCACACCTGGCTAATGTTTAAAAAAAATTTGTAGACACGGAGTCTCACTATGTTGCCCAGACTGGCCTTAGATTCCTAGCTTTTGGGTGATCTTCCTGCCTTAGCTTTCAAAAGGACTGGGATTATAGGCATGAGCCACCATTTAGTTCAGCCTAAAACTAAATAAATTTAAAATTCAGTTTCTCACTTGCATTGCCCACATTTAAATTGCTCACTAGTAGCTACTACATTAGTGCAGGTACACTGTTTCATTATTACAAAGAGTTCTAATGGGCACCATTGCTCTACAGCTAATTTCACTTAAAGGCAAAATGGGTAGTGAAACATGTTAATGACACTACAAAGAAACAGGCAGGCATATCTAGAATACGGGACATTAACTGAACAAGTAAGTTAGTCTGCAAACAAGTCCATGGCATTAATTCAAAAAAAGAAAGGGGTGAGGGGTGCTGATCTAGCTTAAAAGATACTTAACAGACTTAACCAAATGTAATATGTGGACTTTGTTGGGACCCTAATTCAAACAAACCAACCTAAATATAATATTTGAGACTATCAAGGGAAGTTTAATTATGGTTTGGGCATCAGATAACACCATACTATTAATTTTAATAGGTATGATAATACCCTTGTGTTTATGTAAAGCAAACACTAACATTGTTTAGAGATGCATACTGTATAAGGATTTGCTTTTATTTTCTTTTACTTTTTTTTTTTTGGACAGTTCTCACTCTATCACTCAGACTGGATGCAGTTGCATGTTCATAGCTCATTGTAACCTAGAACTCCTGGGCTCAAGTGATCCTCCTGCCTCAGCCTCCCAAAGTTCTGAGCCACCACACTAAGCCAGATTTTGTTTTTCAGTACTCCAGAAAATGAGTAAAAGGATTAGACAAAGCAAATGTAACAAAATCATGATAATTATTGAAATCTGGGTGATGGATATGTGGGGTTTCTGTAATTCCGTACTTTTGTTTAAAAGTATTCATAATAACAATTTAAAATTCTAAACATATACTTAAACAACAAGAGTTATTATTTCTTTATACAGATCTCTTTCTGTCCTAAAATAGCCCATTAAGAGAATTCTTGGTGACATCGCTATAAAATTCTCCTCAACAGATATCTTATATACACTTAAAGAGAAAATATGGTGGATCTAGTCACCATAGCACTGATAAAATTATTTTGATGTGCAATACCTTACAAGCAATTCTGAAGGAAATCCATTTAAAGGAAAAAAGTAGCACTGTATAAGAAGAGTGATCTCTGCATGAACTTCCAAGATAGAAGATGACAATTTAAGTATTTCTTTAAGTATATACACTTTTCAAGAATTTTCCCCAAGTATCAGAAATACTTCCAAGGAAGGAATCAAGTTGCAGTTGAGCAGCTTTTAACAATCTTGAAGTCATTTGGGATCTGGATCCACACATGGGATATATTTCACAAAACCTTATTAGGGTTCATGAGTCAGACTCATATGTTACTCTTTGGCTTATACTTTGATTGACTGGCATTTGTAGGCTCAGCACTTACATAATGATGCTACAGGAGTCTTTCCACAAGGACTGCTGTTGGGCATTTTGGACTATATAGTCCTTCCATTTTAAAGTAATTTCTAATTCAGAAAAAAACTAATTTACTCCTTTCAGTTTTAGCTGGCTAGCTCTATGTCCATGGGAGTAGTAGGCAAATTATGACCAAGGGCAATTTCCAAGGAATTTTATTAATTATTCAACATAAGAAAGTAAAAAGTATGTTTAAGTTCCAAGACATATTAAAAAGAAAAAAAAGTTGTCTACTGTGCCTGGGCCCTGAAGTCAGCAATGGCTCAAGATGAGACATCATTATTCCTACCTCTTATCTCCTACCAAAATATAATCTTTTGCTCCCTTTTCACCCTTTCTGCCTTTATTTAATCCTACATCTTTTCTTTTATCCTTGTTTCCATTCATTCATTCACTATTTATTTGTTCAGCACACATTTATTCAGTACACAGTATGTGCCAATTACTATTCTGAGCAATACACATATAAGGATGACAAAGAATAAGAATTATTGGCTTGGTGCCCGTAACACAGTGGTTACAGCACCAGCCACATGCACCAAGGCTGGCAGGTTTGAACCTGGGCCCGGGCCTGCTAAACAATGACAACTGCAACAAAAAAAATAGCCGGGTGTTATAGCGGGTACCTTTAGTCCCAGCTACTTGGGAGGCTGAGACAAGAGAATTGCTTAAGCCCAAGAGTTGGAGGTTGGTGTGAGCTGTGATGCCACGGCACTCCTACCCAGGACAACATAGTGAGACACTGTCTCAATAAAAAGGAATTACTATTCTGAGCAATATACATATAAGGATGAAAATGAATAAGAAACAATCTGTACTCCTATGGAACTTACCTTCTAGTGGGGGAAGAAATCTAACTAAGGGAACATAAATAAGATAGCAGTATGATGAATAGTAGGAAGGACATTTCCAAGGTAGTGGGATAAAAGGTACAGTTACAAAAGAAATAAGAACCTAATTCAGACTCACTGGTTAGGCTGGCCTCTCTAAAGGTTCAACAACATTTAATCTAACATTTAAAAAGAGAAAGCAAGACCAAAAGCATGACCACTAGCAAGACTTCCAAAGAAGCAAGAGAAAAAATATTCAGGCAAAGGAAACAGCAAATCCAGAGGATCGTGAGTCAGGAAAGAAATGGATAATAATGTTTGAAGAACTGAAAGGAATCCAATGAACATACTAAGAGAGACACAGGGTGCAGGAGGAGGAGAAACGGGGTGTATTAAGAGATGATACTCAAAGTTAAGATGACACTAGTTTGCACAAGAACTTAAAACAGTTATGGTGGTGGTTGTCTACCTTACAGCCATAAACTTTTCCTCCTTACCAATAGAACCTGAGATTTGTTTGGGTGGCAATGTACCCAGCTCCAGGCAACAAATTATGTTTTAATAATTTATTTAATCCTGTTCTGGCCACTGAAATATAAGGGGAAATCACTAGATGCTTTTGAGACTTTTATTCTGTTATGAGAACCACAAGTGAATAAAATTATTTTGCCTCCTTTTCTCCCTTTCTGCTTTAGCAGCTGTAATGTTTGATGCAGTGTCCATGGATGTGGCAGTCATCCTGCAACCATGATGTAATAAGCCCAAAACTGAAAGTCAGTAGACTTAGGACAGGGAAGAGGAAGAACAGAAAGAACCTGAGTCATTGATGACATCAGTAAACTGCTAAGCCTATTCTGGGACCACCTGTCTTCATCCTTTTCATTAAATAGACAATAAATATTCTTATGGTTAGCTGGGGTTTCAGTTTTTTGCACTGAAAACATGCAGTTGATAAAGCAGGGCTGTGATGTAACTTACGTATTTTTTTTAAAAAATCTCTCAGGCAACTGTATAAAGACATTATAAGGAGCAAGAATAGAACAGAAGCATGTAAGACTACTACAGTAGTGTTGAGGAGGGATCATCGTGTCCTGGCCTAGGGAGGAAGCAGTAAAGCTAGAGATAAGTAGATAGATTCAAGATGTACTGGAGGGTAAAAACAACAGGACTTGTTGTTGGTACCAGAGATAAAGGACAGGGAGGAATTAAGGCTGACCTCTAGACATTGGACTTGATGATGGTGCCTTTTATTGACTTGGAGAAGACAGGAAGAAGAGGTTTGGAGAACAGGGTGAGATCAAATGCTCTTTTTTACATGCATTACATTTAAGATTTGTATGAGCCATTCAACAAGAGATGTCAAATCAGCAACTAGAATTATGAGTCTGAAGCACTGGGGTAAAGTCAGGGCTTGAATTTCAATTTGGGAATTGTCGATACACAGATGTTATCTAAAGCCCCAGGAATATACAAGATTTTCCCCACTGGCCAAAATATGAGGAACTTTCAAATTAGAGGTCTGCTAGAAGGGAAGAAGACTGAGAAGTAGTGAGAAAGGCAGGAAGGAAACAACTCTTAGCATTTATGTCAGGCACTGTTAAAAGCAATTTGCGGCTTCGTGGAAGCAAAAAGAAAAGTATTTTCCTTTTATTTCTCCCTTTCCATTTTCTTCTGTGCCTTTCACCTCTAAACTCAAAGGGTGTAGGTGAAAAAGTGCTTCTTAGCTTTTATTTGTAATTACTTACTAATTATTATTTATGATATATAACATTAATATATACATATTTTCATATTTAGTTATATCAAAATTATTCTTTAAGTATGTATCATTGGTAAATATTCAAATAGCACAGTATAGGAAAGCTAAATGTGGAAAGTACAGATTTTCAGAAACTTTCCTCCCCCACCCCAGCGTTAGCCTCCAAAGATAATCATTAACTGTTTCTCATATACCTTTCAGGAATGTTCTACACACACACAAGACTAGTTTTTACATAAATAGGATAGCTCGCTCTCTCTCCTTTCTATGCATTACACACATATACAAATATCTAATTCTGCAAGTTGCTTTTTTTTTAAAGCTCAAGACATTTTGCAGGTATTTCTGTATTAGCATATTTAGGTTTACTTTACTCTTTCTAAATAATATCCTATTTTATCAAATGCCATAACTTATTTAAGTTACTCTATTGATGGGCAATTAGATTGTTTTTTGCTTACCATAAAAAAATTCTGCCAAAAGACCTTTGTAGGTAAATCTTCGAATACTGATGCAACAATAATCGTTGCATAATTTCCTGGTAGTGAAATTATTGTATCAAAACACTTAAGCCTCTCATATTGTCAAATTACTTCTCCCAAAAGGTTACACAAATGACACTCTTGCATCATTTCCTCACATGTTGTTCCAGATTTGGTTATTAACCAATTTCACAAGTTTGCCAATCTAATACACGGGGGAAAATGGCGTCTCGTCGTTTTTATTTGGGTGTCTTTAATGATGAATAGGGCAGCAAAGCCTGATTGTTAAACCGTTAAGTTTGGAAATTAGACTTTCCGGGCTGAATCCTAACCTCTGAACATGCGTTACCTCAGGCGCAGTGGGTCTATTTTTCCTCTTATCAAAAAGGGGGATAAAAGCATTATCTTTTGGATTAAACAAAAGTAGGAATGCAGGAAGCCCTCTCTACACGTTCGCTATTAGCGACTACTGATCTTAATTTTTTAAAGCCAGGCTCGCCCCAGTACTTTATCTTGTGTACTCCTCCAACCAACCAAGTAAAGCAAATTTATGTTGCTTGTAATCGGAAACGAGAGAAAAATTGGCTCCTGCTTTTTAAAATGCTCCTTCCCCCGTCGCAACCCCGCTTTAGAACTACACTGTATTGCTGGTTTATATGTCCATGCAGAGGAATGAGTTGCCGTTTCAAAACAACACGCCAAGTGGACTCGGTCCGGGCACCTCCCAGCGCCCAGGACCCACTGTTTACAGCGTAGGGAACACTCGACAGCAAATCTCTAACACTACCTAGCAAACATTTCACCACCCGCCGCGCCATTTGCTTTAAGCATCCAACGCCGCCAGGATTCGGAGAATAGACTTTAATACTAGAAAACAGTTCCAGACCCACCCCCTACTCGGAGGCCCCCAAACCGGCCTCACCGCCCCGCCCCAACCGGAAGTGACGCCCCAGTCGACCGCTCCTTCCGCCGTCAGCCGGAGGCGCGGCCCAGACCAGCGCGGGGTGTGCGTCGCTCACTGGGGGTTTCTGGGTAACGGCCCCGGCCGGCTGGAGCTGCTGGCTCCGCGCAGCGGGTTCCACTCAACGCCAAGTCCGTTGGCGGTGGCGGTTGTAGGGCCGGGGGCAGCTGGACATGGAGCAACCGTGGCCGCCGCCGGGACCCTGGAGCCTGCCTCGGGCCGAGGGTGAGGCTGAGGAAGAGAGTGACTTGGACGTGTCCCCCGGTTCTCCCCGCTGCCCGCAGCTGCCGGACGGCGGCGCCCAGGTGAGAGGGGGGCCGGGTTCTTCTGGGGGGAGCAGTGGATGGAGAGGTGCTGTCGCCAAGCCTCCTGGAGTGCCACGTCGCCCCGACCCTTTTCTGTGCCCTGTTCTGCGTCCATCTCATCCCTGGGAGTCGGGCGACTGATGCCGTCTCTTGCTTTTATATATAGCACGTTCAGAGGGGAGACAGGGTGAACATGTATTACCCACTTCTACGCACACCTTTTCTTTTACTTGGCTGTTTTTTTCTCGCCCTTAGAAGACATTCCTCCGCCTCCCCGCCTCTGGACAGCACCTAGATTTGGGGCAGCTCACGCTATAACACTGACCCTTTGTCCTCTTGTGCGTGCTTTTCTCTGAGCACTTTTTTCTGTTAAAATCTTTAACGGACTTGTGCACAGTTGGTAGTTAGAAACAGTGAATGATTGTAGCTCAACATCACTCTGAGTCCTGACGTAAAGATGATTTCACTTGCTATTTCACCCACATCACATCTGAGCAAATTCTGTAAATCTTGCTTTTAATGCTAGCGCACACCTCTCCCATTTGCGTGACCGTCTTTGCCTTACTGTTTTGTTTTTAGTTTGCTTCACGTCATTCCCCAGGCACTCACTTGCGTTTTCCTACAGAATTCTTCCTCGGGTTCCTGATACTACTTGTGATTTTCAAAGCAGCTTTCTTGCCTCTGAAACTTACCCAAATGTGATATAACATTGAGGATTTTTCTGAGTTCTGTGTTAGGGAGTGCTTATGTATTCGTATTATTATGTCCTGGTTTATCTCATAACTTGAATGTGTTTTGGAAGTATATTTCAGTATCACAGACAAAGCAATAATATGGTCAGTGGATTATAACTGTCTGTCTTCTTGGAAAATGGGGTTCCTAATAGTGTAACAGAATGAATAGTTTTTCTCTAAACTCATTTAGCTAGATCTTAATGAAGATGAGTGATTTGAATCGTTTGCCAGTAAGTGTGAAATCATCAATCTTATGCCCAGCTAATGGGGTTAGTTGGCATCATACAGAGAAAAATGCTGTTTCATAACCACAGAGGCACTTCGGCCAGCTAGTCACTGGGAAAGTGCAAGACATTTTTTAGGAGGGCAGAATGAGAGTTGATGGGTCAGTAGTCACCCACTAATTGTAGATCACTGGTGTCATATTTATATACAAAATGTGTAATAAGCGCATAATGTGTAGTAGAGAGAGAAAATAATGAACAGCAGCTGCTGTTGTCAATTTTGAAGGCAGATGGAGAGAAAAAAAGGTCTCAAGAATTTCATTGCATTATGATCGAATCACAAAAGCCAAGAAAAGCATGGAATTTTTAAAATATCTGTGAATTAATTTCTTTTGTGGACTGACTTACAAACTTATTCAGCCAAAAGAGATTTTAGAAGTGGGTAGGCTTAATCTTCTTTATTAAAAGCAATTTCTCTGAGGCCATATAACTAGATAGTGGCAAAGTTAAAACTAGAAACCACTAACTGACCCCTGGTCCAGTATTTTCTCGCCTACTGTGCTGCCCCTCCTGTGAAATACTGTGAAACTGTGATTGGATACAACTACCTTTGATTGTTTTTAAAATTTGCAAAGTGATTACTAATGATTACTAATTTATAATAAACTTATTTGTCTTTCTGGCTTTAAGATTGATTTTTTTTTAGATTGGAATATTTGGAAAGAATACAGTGTGTAGTGAAATTGGATAAACATTTACCATCTTTAAAAACCAGCTTTGGTTTAATCCAGACATCTTAATAAAATAAATGATGTGTAGTTCTAAGATCTAGTTAATGTGAAGGCAGATCAGAATATAGAGATCCTTTTTGAAAAGTTTTGATGCAAAGTTACATTGGTACACTTTAATGCTAACAGTTACTTTTTAGAATTTAGTTCATTAAAATATGACCTAATATTTTATTTAACTATCTGAATACATGTTGGATAGTTTGCTCAAGTGGCCAAATATTATCTGGATAGTTTATGGAGAATTTAAACATAAGTAACTTTCAGAATTTGTTTGATTTGGGAGATGAGTATTTTCTCCCACATAATTTAAAAATATATGGTATTTCCAGTTGTCCATATTGCCTTTCTTGGTATCTTTGTCTTTTCTTACAAAATAAGTTTTATAGCTTCATTTTTCTCCTTTTCCTGGCCCCATTTTAAGCATAGCAGGTCTACATTTATTCTTGATCCTATTCTAAGATAGCAAAAAGTAAAAAATAAATATTTTACTTGGTTTATTAGGGGCATGGTATGTAGTACCTGGCTCCAAACCTGCTGAATGAGTAAATGAATAATCTGAATAGCAACAGTGTCTGCATTTACCCTCCTAGAAATTTGAATTTTCCTGAAGAATCAGCCAGGAGGTAGGAGCCTCGTTTGCTACTTGCCTCAGAATTCTTTACCACCACCAGTCTGTTCAAAGAAGTGGAGATTAATTTATTCATCTAACATTTGTTGAATTCTAGCCCTTTAAGAAGTTAGTAGTTGAATAAATAGATAAATGTAATAGTACATGAAAAACATTGCCTTAGAAATATGCATAAGTAGGGTGGGGAGAAAATGGATAAGAAAAGCTTAGGCAATTGCAGAATCTGTATACAGATAGGCGTTACCTTGAGGAAGAAGTATTACCAGATTCAAAGTGGGTAGGGAGACACCAGTGGGGATGGGAGGAATAAACAAACAAGTAGAAAAGTAACTGGAACTGAGTCTAGAGAGATCATTGGAAATGATACGAAGGGCCATATCACAGAGTTTGCACTTTATCCTAAGACCTCAGAATGAATAAAATGATCAGATTTGTTTTTTGGAATGATCAGTCTAGTGAAGTGGAGAATGGCTTGGGATAAACAGGCTGTATTTGTATAATTCACATGTGGAATTATACGGGCTTGAATAGTGGTGTACATATAGGAACAGATTGGGGAGAAATTATTCTGAATAAGTACTTGAAAGTTGATCTATATTTGGCTAAGAAATCATAAAGAATGTACCTTTAGCTTTTGTTTTATACAGCTAAGAATAGAAGGAATTACAGACCTATCACATGCTTTACATGTAGTAGTTAAGTAAATATTAATACTACTGCTGGTTCCACAAGAATCACCAGAGTGGACCATTTGGCACTTAAAAAGAAATCTTTGCTTATTTTGATTAGGAATAAATTAAAGGATATCTGATATTGTCACTTACAAAGAGGAATTTTCAGTAAGAACTCTCAGATCACCAAAGGAGTGGAAAAATACAGAAAATAAATAGAAACCAGGAAATGATTACTTCTAAATAAAAGGAGGTTTTTGCAATGAAGAACTTGTAGAACAAAACTAAAGGTCTGACTTTCAGCATGTTGAATGTTGAGGTGATGAGCTAGATTTAAGCTTTGTTCTCATTATTCTGCTGGCTTAGAATTATAAAGACTATAAATCCAATGTTTGTTGAGCACAAGCTTTGTACACTGTGATTGTTGCCAGGCTTTTTGTTACTGTTAGTTGTCAGGGGAGGGGCATAGATTAACAAAGAAGCTTAGAGTCTAGTTGATGAAACAAGGCCTATAATACAGGCCCAGAACACAGGATACATTATGTACTAGAAAATATTGTGCAGAAATCTTTCAAATAAAACAAAATTGAACTGTGCTGCACAAGCATATCCATTGCCTTCTTCATTTCTTACAAATACTGTTTTTTGTTTTTTGTTTGTTTGTTTGTTTTATCCAGATGTATAGCCATGGGATTGAACTAGCTTGCCAAAAGCAGAAAGAGTTTGTGAAGAGCTCTGTGGCGTGCAAATGGAATCTTGCTGAAGCTCAGCAGAAACTTGGTAGCTTAGCACTGCATAACTCTGAGTCCTTGGACCAGGAACATGCCAAAGCACAAACAGCAATATCAGAACTGAGGCAACGGGAAGAAGAATGGCGACAGAAAGAAGAGGCTCTAGTACAAAGAGAAAGGATGTGTCTATGGAGTATGGATGCCATTAGCAAGGATGTTTTTAATAAGGTATGACCTTTTATTGGGCCATAATGAAAGAAGAAAAAACTGAAATGTTTGTACATACCACTTGTGCATGTTTCATAGCAATGTAACAGAATCCTGTAAACACTGTTCATTTTGACAGTTTATGAAAAGTGTTTGAAAAGGTTAGGAAAGTCAAAAAGTTTAAAGGCTCTTGCCCTTGAGCTATAGATTACAGGAAGCTAATTAACCAGTCTCACTTACCTGTTTATATACATGTACTGCTGATCAAATATTATATATATTAGAAAACATTCACAAAGATTTGATATTTACACAGATAAGAAAGTATATTTACCCCACATCTCATGTTTTGTACTTCCTACATTGGGGGTCACTGCTTTAGAGTTTGTTTAATTCAGTCATCTTATTTTATAGATGAAGAAAGTGAAAAGTAGAGTGACTTGAAAATATAGTGGTTTAAATGTAAAGAAGAGACTTTCTGACCATGGAATTGAGAGACTAGTTGAATATCCTTTATTAAGAGGCCTTAAAAGTGAAAATGATATCCACATAATGTCCTTTATTAATGGAGATAATATTATCTCCATTGGCCTACTTAGTCTTTTAAAATCCCATGTTTCTCAAACTTGAGGGTTTTCTTTGTTGCCATTTAAAAATTAGAGTTTCTAGAGATTAATTTCCAATGTATGAAAAGGGGGAAAAGGCAAAGCCTAATAAATAACTTTATTAACTAATATTTTTAATATGGAATAAATGATACATATTGAAGAATAAGAGTCTGTATTTATAGCCTTATGTTGGTGAAACATTTATAAATTGTGAACATGCTGACAGGTGCTGAGATTTTGGTTTTTGTGTTTTTTCACTATGCTAAAATATCTAAAGGAGACAGTTTCCAGAAGCTAAAACAAAGATAGATTTTGTATGTTACCTATTATTAGCATTCTTTTGGCCTGAAACATGCAGAAAATAGGGAAAGATAGGCCTTCAACTATCATTATTTCCCTTAATTAATCCCTGAATATATCATTTGGGTATGAATTTTGACCTTTTTTAGCCTTTTATTATGGAAAATTTCAGCACACAACAGAGTAAACAGATGAACCCCCTGTTCAACATCAACAAAAGTCATCATGAAGCTGTTTCATTTATAACTTCCTCTACTCCCTATCCCTGCATGATTATTAATTTTTTGCTTAATTTTTGGATAAGATTTACATACTTTGAGATGCATAAATCTTAAGTGTACAATTTTAGCAAATAGATGTACTTGTGTAATCTACACTCATGTTGAGATAGTGATGTGGAAGTGCAGTCTGTAATATCTGCAGCAATGAAATTCAAGTCATTTTCTACTAATTTGTAAAGTGATACCTCTGTGTACTTGTACTAAACTTAACCTTTAAGCGTGGGAGGTAGACTGCTCGTTCTTGTCAAAGTCCACATCCGACCTTATCTTTAACCATTATTATTTAAACTTCTCAGCCTGTAACCCACTTATTTTCTGTCTTCCTGCCATCCATTCTCACCTGCCCACTTGAGCACTGTTTGCCTTTCCCTGCACTAGCTCAACTCCTGTTACAGCAATCAAAATAAGTACATACATTTTTTTTTTTTTTTTTTTTGAGATAGGAGCCTCCAGCTGTCCCCCTGGGTAGAGTACTGCGGCTTCACAGCTCACAGCAATCTCCAACTCCTGGGCTCAAGCAAGTCTCCTGCCTCAGCCTCCCAAGTAGCTGGGACCACAGGTGCCCGCCACAACGCCTGGCTATTTTTTTTGGTTGCAGCCGTCGTTGTTGGGCGGGCCCAGGCTGGATTCGAACCCGCCACCTTGGGTGTACTGGCTGGCGCCTTAGCCACTTGAGCCACAGGCGCTGAGCCAGTACATACATTTTTAAAAATATTTAAGTATGTAAAATACAAATTGAAAGAATCCCTTTACTTTCATTTCCATTTATAAGAGAACCTCTGTTAACAGACTTTTCTAGATTTACTCTGCCAATACTAATTTATATACATTTTTATTTTCCCCACCAGAATTGTTATCTGAATAATTAGCTATCTCTGCATATATTATTTTAAGGGGTGTGTCTTTAGTGTTATTTTCTGCCTTGTACTTATACCCCAAAACTATTTAAAAATAAATTTTTTCTTCCTGAGGGAATGGTCAAAGCAATGTTTGTTTTGTTATGTAAATATCTCTTCTTTTAACATAGTAGTCACTAAGAAAATATTTTCATGTTGTCTTTGCTTTTATTTCTTTAAACTTAGGTTCTAACATAGCCTACATTTATACCACAAATTAATTAGGACTATCTTTATGTTCCAGTCATTTGCTCAAAATCGTACATTGATTTTGTCTGGGAGCTTGAGACTTGAGAGGACTGGTCTAGATCTGCTCTGTCCAACTGGATAGCAACTAGCCACATGTGCAATTGAGCGCTTGAAATGTGGCTAGTCCGAATTGAGATGTGCTGTAAGTGTAAACTACAATACACACCAGATTCCAATGATTTAGTACTCCCCCAAAGTAAAATATTTATTAATTTTTTTTTATTGCTTACATGTTAAAATGATATGTTTCATATGTTAGGTTAAATAAAGTAAGTTATTGTCATCTGTTTCTTTTTACTTTTTAATGCGGCTAATATAAAACTTTAAATTACATTTATGACTTGGATTAAATTTCTATTGGACAGTGCTGGTCTAGATGGCAGACTACGTATATTTATTCTGAAATATATAAACTTTTGTGTGCTTCCTCATTGTAAACTGGTTGTGAGCTGGTCTACAATTTATATTTTTGTAAATTGCCCTAATAACAGGGCATAAGTGCAATCACAGAATGTTCTGAGAAACTGTTCTGCCAGTTTTTCTGGCTAGGTAAAAACTTCATTCTTGATCTGTTTTATGATTTATTTAACTGAAAATAAGCATTTCCTTAAAAAAAAGTTATACTTGATTTTAAGAATCAGATTGTTTTGGCTCTCCTAGGAAATGTTTTATTAGAAATGCAGCAAAATGTATTTTGGGTTTATGTCCTAACAAAGAATTTATAGTCAACATACAGAAGAACCTCTGTAAGTTGACCACCCAAGGGATGGTAAAAAACTGGTCAATATACGGAGGTGTTCAACACAAGAAACTAGGCCTGCTGTACTGATGCGTGCATGTGGTACATATCTGATCTACAAAAACTAGGTCAACTAGAGGTGGTCAGTGTGGAGAGGTGGTTAATGATGAGGTTCTACTGTACTTTATATGCTCTGAATTTCTGTGTTTCCTTATGGCAAGACCTTCAAAGATTAGGTCAGAGTTGTAAATATTTATAGGAAATGAATAATGTAAACAATTATGCATATAAAAGATCTTTCTATATCTTTAATAGGGAAATTCACTTTTGCAAAAAGGTTAAATCAGTTGTTTTTCTGTATGATTTCTAAGATGAATCTATAATTTTCCACATGTATATCATTTTAAACAAAACTAATGAAATACCTATATAAGAAAATTTTGATTTTTTTTAAATAAAGAGTGTAACAGGTGAATTTAATGATGTAATATCAGTGTGATATCATAGTACATTTTTGTATTGTCTATAGAAAGGCTTGCTAGGTATTTATATCTGAGAAAGAAGATTAAATTAGAATATAGAATCTGATTTTAATTTCTAAAATTTTTCCTTAAGAGTTTTATTAATCAAGATAAAAGAAAAGAAACAGAAGATGAAGATAAGTCAAAATCATTTATGCAGAAATATGAGCAAAAAATCAGACATTTTGGTAAGTCTGCTACTTGAGTTTCCTTCTTTGTAATATTGGTGTCATTATTGTATGTGTACAAAATGTGGATTTATAAAATGGGAGCCGAAAAGAAAAGTGGGAAACTTCAGTTGTATAGCTACTTTTGGCATAGCTAAATAGGTCTTGTTTTAGACTTTTTTTTTTTTGGTCATAAATAAAATAGATTGACAGAGTAAACCAAGTTGTAAAGAGGAGTAGAATTTGATCTATTATTATACTACCCTATAAGATAATCATGTTTATTCCATAGTCATTTTTCCATTTTCCAACTAGTCTTTGCTTTTTCCTTTTTGCTTCTTGGTATCTGATTATTGCATGGTTAAAAAGCTAGCATACATTTTTTTCCCCCAGTTTTGGATACAATACTATATAATTGAGATAGATATTTGAACTGTTATTCAGATAAATATAGAAATATAAATGTATATAGAGAGAACTAAGAATAGTTTTTCTGTTGGGGAACAGGGGCAGGATGGGGGTTGATGTAAGTGAAGGCTTTCCAGAGTAGGTAGCATCTGAGCTTAATTAGGAGGAACAGGTTCCACATAGGTAAGAGAGGCAAGGCAACAGCAATTGTGTGTAGAAAGGCAAACTCAGAAAACAGCATAGTGTGTTCTGAGAATCATAAGCAGTGTGGCATTGCTAGAGTGAAAATGCTACTAGCAAGTGTTAGGAGTTAAGGTTTAAAGCATTTTTTTTTGATACCAAGTAATATGTTAATTTAGTAAATATGGTTTTTATTTGTAATATGTTCATGAACTAATTGACATTTTGAAATTTTTTCCTATTGGCGTTTTTCCCCCAAAGAGTTCTGAGTTTCATTTATGCTTCAGTTATGTCAAGACAATGGATATTACTTTAATTTTGTTTCCTTTTATGTAATTATAAAATACTCATTTTTCATACTTTTTATTTTAAAAAAAGTAAATTGTGTATTTAACTCAAGAATAGTACCCAAAGAAGTAAACATAGACAAAGTTTTTCTGCATATTATCATTGTGGTATTATTTACAATAGAAAAAATAAATAAGCAGTTTCTCCCTTGGACAGATAGTAAAATCCTTAAACAAGCAGAGCCTTGAGTCATGAGGCTAAAAAGCAAAAATTTTGCAAATGAATCTTAGTTGTGATATATGACTTGCCACTCCCACCTACCTATAGTCCTTGCTTTCTAGGCCCCTATTTTTCTGCTGTAGGGAAAGTAGTACCATATACTGGTTGCTCTTTGAGAACATGTACTGCATCTAGTAAAACAACATCCCTCAAGGTGTTTTCATCCAGTTGACACTTTATAGGGTGGTTGCTTTGGGGCCATGAGAAGCCTAGTAGGTGAGGAACAGTTCCTTCACTTGTGTTGTAAACTGAGTGCCTTGGTCAAAAGCAATTTTGCATAGGAAAATTATCTGAATCTCAACAAGGTGTTTTAACCCATCTGACACTGTGACTAAGTCTTCAATAAATCATTTCATCATTTTGTAAACCTGCTATTTCTGGATTGTGATGTTCATGATAAGACTAGTGAATTTCATAATCCCATGGTCTTCATTTCTTTGGTTGTAAAATGTGTTTGTGGGTCAAAAAATAATGTGGCACAAATGTATTAGTGGTAGAAGCACAGCAGGGACAGAGGGCAATAGCAGATCTAGAATGATTTGTTGGGAGTAATTACTGGTCCCTCCAAGATAAAGTGGAACCAAGATGAACCACCAGGTACTCAATGGCTGGATGGCCTCTCAAGTGTCTGGTACCATATTAAGGTTTCAGCATTGGTTTCTGCTACAGGCCTCTATTAGGAGTTCATTGGCTAAACAAGATTGGGATAGCAGAACATCCTTAATGAATAGAGTCTATGCTGTTGAATCTATGTATAATCTCAAACTTGTGCCACCATCACCCTTAGTTTATGAAACTATGGTGCAAGTAAGGATATGGGTGAGGAGGCTGACATGACATCCACAGGTAATTAAAAAGCAACTGTTTTTCCATTGTATGTTGTGAGCTTGCAGTATACTATCTTGTAAAACTAACCAGAGCCTTGCTGTCTTCAAACCCAACCAGACCCGATAGCCACTCCCAGATTCACATTGTGCCCGTTTCTTAGTGGAAATGCACAACTTTTCATTTTGGAGGAGATACCCTACTTGCCACAGCACATTGGATCCCCTGAAATGTTACTAAGGTAGTAGGCTCTTAAAATTTTCATGTGTTTTCCCCACTTTCTGGCATGCATGTATCTTACTTATCAAGGCATCTGGGGTACCTTCAACTTCCTGCTCACCAAGTACCATCAGTGTAGTGTGCACCAATTTGCAGTCATGTGGGATGATGATATAATCAAAATCTCTGTTGTCTAAATTATGGCACAAAATTGATAGAGGCCTGAGGTAAGACAGTGAAAGTTTGATGCTGTCCCTCCTTAGTGGAAACAGTTGTTTCTGATCTTGTATGCTTACTGTGATAAAGGAAGAAAGCATTGCTAGAGTGATAATAATTACATAATACTCCTTTAAGCGTGTCTAGAATAGGAACTATAATTTCAGCTTCCAACTTGAAGCTTTCCAAACTTGGATTGCATTCTAGACTCTTAGAAGACATGGGCCTGGTGTTGGAGGGGTTACGTAAGGTTGTAGGGGTTTCACAACAGGACTTCTCTGTGGTCTCATGTATATTATATTCTTCAGAGTTCTTCCTTACTTTCTCTATGCTGTCTACTAACTGCCTTTCTTGTGTTGCTTTTACCCTTACAATTAGATGATATTTACCATGCAGTGATAAATGGTACAGTATGTTATGGAATATTATGAAGCATTGAAATCTGATGTTTTTCCCTATGTTTGGACTTAATTTTTATTTAGTTAATTTGTATTTTATAAATATAAAATATCAATTTAGAAACAAAGCCTATTTAATTCAACAAGCTTAAGTTTCACAACAGTTATATTCCAGTTATATACATTGCTGACATCACTGTCTTTGTATTCATCAGGGCTACTTTTTGAATCATCTCACACGGTTTTTCAGAACACATCATCTTTAATTCCAGCCAAAGTTAGCTGTGATTCAGCATTTTATGAATCTGTATAGGATGTTGTTGCTGGCAGTTTAGTCAGAACAGTAAACATTTGTGCAAATACTATGATAGAATATTTTTCATTCATATTCAAGACGAGTATTTACAGACACTTCAATGTAATCACTTATGTATTGCTTTTTAAAAATTTATCAGTGTCCTATTATTGAATATATTTAATATAAACATAGGTGAAATGTTGAAATACACCTCTGTTTCTGATCTTGTATGCTTACTGTGATAAAGATACAAACAGGTGTTGTAGGTGTTGAAGATACAAACAGAAGTGAAATAGATAATGTATACTATGATTTTTGTGTGTGTGTGTGTTCTTTTCTTTTTTTTTTGCCGGAGCTGGGTTTGAACCCGCCACCTCTGGTATATGGGGTCAGCGCCCTACTCCTTGAGCCACAGGTGCTGCCCGTATACTATGATTTAATGTTGTTTCTTTAAAAGTCATTAAAAATACCTTTGAAAGGAAAAATACCAAAATGTTAATAATTATCTCGTGATAGAATTGCAGATTTTTATTCTCTGGATTTTTCAGGTTCTTCACAATGAATATGCTTTGCAATCTGAAAAAAATATTTTTAAAGGATTTATCCTAAGAATTCAAGGATGGCTTAGCATTAGAAAATTTATTAATGTAATTAATTGTATTAGCAGATTGTAGTAGTTAACCATAGACTTAGTGATCAATTTGGTGTCAGAAATGGGAAGGTCAGAGGAATTTCTGGAAAGCTTGATTGTTAACATGCAGTCTAGGAAGTATTGTAGGATGGCAGAAAGAGAAAGAAGTATGGATTTGGTTTCAAATAAGATGTTTAAATATAGGAATATAGGTAGAAATGGTTGTATGCTGGTAGATAATTGGACTAGAGATCTCTGGAGCTCAGGAATTCTAGGGAAAATGTTCATCTATCTTTCCTCAAGGAATTCACAACCTAGCTAGAAGACTTTTAGTACATAGGTAAATTAAAATGAATAATGTAAGGTGTTAAAATGTATCATTCGTTAAGTATAATGCAGAGAGGAAAGGGAAACTATTAAGACATATGTATGTATTTGTTTGTTTATAAAATCCAAAATAACATCAGTAATTTTAGGTATGTTCTGTTTTACTCATCTGTTATCTTTTATATATTTTAATAAAATTTCATACTCTTTCCACAAAGATTTGTATGGACTACCTGTAACTTCTTAATTTCATACTAATTCAATGTGCTTTTTGGTTTTTTTTTTTTGTTTTGTATTTGAGACAGGGTCTTGCTTTGTTCCCTACCCTAGAGTGTAGTGACATCATAGCTCACTGCAATCTCAAATTCCTGGGCTGAAGCCATCCTCCTGCCTGAGTCTTCTGAATAGCTGGGACTACAAGTGCACAGCACACACCCAGCTAATTTTTCTATTTTTTGTAGAGAAGGAGGTGTTGTCGTGTTGGCCAGGCTGGTCTCAAACTTCTGACCTCAAATGATGCTCCCACCTTGGCCTCCCAGAGTGCTAAGAATACAAGTGTGAGCCATTGTACCTGGCCTTTGATGTTCATTTTTGAAATCAAGTGATGATGACAAGTATTTCTTAGATAAAGAAAACCTATATTCCATCTCAAGTGTTAATTTTGTCTCAGGTATTAAATAGGTAGTTAAAAACTTTAATATTTAGGGAGGTCCTGTGGCTCGAAGGAGTAGGGTGCTGGCCCCAGATGCTGGAGGTGGTGGGTTGAAACCCAGCCCCATCCAAAAACTGCAAAAAAAAAAAAAACTTTAATATTTAATGATATCCTTCCTCATGGCTCCTACAGGTGTCACTAGTCTTTTCATATTATCTTTCCTGCAGAAGAAACTAAAACAGACAGGATTTGATAAATCAGCGAATCACAATGCTGCTGTGGGCAAGTAAACGGGAAAAGTAGTTCTATATGGTTGGTAGAATTGAAAATAGAATTGTAGGAATTGCAGGAAAGCTAAAACAAAACTGCTTCATAGGATTTATTTTGTGTTTTCAAGAATAGGAAACAAGGATGCTTTCTTTAGATCTAATCTCTAGGAGTCATTAGATTCTTTATACCTTGAAGAGTAGTTTTAAGTAATTTCCATAATGCACTATTTCTCAGAATTTTAAGTGACCTAATCATTGTCTCCAAAGTATTAGGGTGGTAACTTCATAAAGCTTATATATCTCTGTGAGAAAAATGTTACAGTCTTTTTTCTCCTTTTTTAAAATGAAGAATAATCATTTATTTTCAGCTGACTCCCATGTGTTGCTGTGGTATTCTCAGTAAGAATTTTGTCCTCAGTTTTGTTCTTTCTTGTGTTCTAATGTGGAATTTAATGTTTAAGAGTTCATTTTGTACCTAGGGGAAAGGCTTACTGCCAAACTATTGAGATAACCCTATAAAATTTCCATGAACATCTTCCTTGGGTGAGTCTAAGGAGTCTAATAAACCTTACACTGTTATGTTCAGTTTATTCAGTAATAAAGTTGACTAGACAAAGAAACAACCCTTTCCTGGTTTCATGATTACTTATTGGTATTAACTTTGACCAAATTTCTAATTTAGATAAAGATGCAGATACACCTAAAATAGTATTTAGATTCTTTTGATTTCTTGAAACAAAATGACAGCTGTGTTTAAATGTGCTTAACTAATTTTTAAAAGATTGTGTTTACTTTATCATGTGTATATATATATAAACAGACATGATGAGTAGCTAAATGAATGACTAACCTTCTGACTTTGACAAAGACTACTCACATTCTCAGATGCAGGGCTTTTTAACTTTAAACCATCCATGCTACTTTAGACTGACTAATCCGAAATAAAATTTTCTGTGAATTTTAGAAGCTGTTTCCAGTCTACTGGAAATTATAGTAGAACCTCTATAAGTTGATCACGCAGGGGACTGTAGCAAACTGGTCAACATATAGAGATGGTCAACATAAGAAACTAGCTCTGCTATCCTGATACATATATGTGGTACATGTCTGGTCTATGAAAATTAGGGCTATGAAAATTTCTGGTCTATGAAAATTAGGTCAACTTAAGGAGGTGGTCAATGTAGAGAGGCAGTCAACTGTGGAGGTTCTACTGTATTTGAAAGTATTCTTGCTTTTTATTTGCCGTTTTACTGCAACATAGCACTCTGGTAATATGAATTGTATTTAAAGAGAACCATTTTAAAATACCATTAAGAGATTAATTAAGAATGACATTTTTTCCCTTACAGGAAGAAATATTTGACATTTATGGTTTAATTCCTTTTTTTTATAGGTATGTTGAGTCGATGGGATGATAGTCAGAGATTTTTGTCAGACCATCCCTACCTTGTATGTGAAGAAACTGCTAAATATCTTATTTTATGGTGTTTTCACCTAGAGGCTGAGCAGGTACTGTGAGTTTCTGGGAGCCTTAGTGGAATTCTGATTTCTTACTGTACTGGTGTTTTGTTTGTTTTTTTATTTCTTTAAATGAAATAAGGAGAATCATTAGATTTGTTCATGAATCTACTTGAGTTTTGTGTGGGAATTTCTTTTTTTAGTTGTTTCAGTTAGCATAGGGAAACTTTTCCAGTGTGCTTTCTCTGCCACTACACCCCATCCCACTCCATCTCTCTTACTCTATTATACTGTAATCTTTGTTCCTTTTTAACTAATTAGAAAGTCATGTTTTAAAAATCCAAACAGTAATCATAACATTAAATCCATAGCATGGTCCTCCTTTCCTTATTCTGTTCCATATATGAATCAAGAACTAAGTTATACTCTTTATGTATCTGTATAGTATTTAATTATAGCTATGGAGAATAAAATCAAAAGTATTCTAAAACTTCAAAGTTTGAATCAGTAGATCACTTAGATGTATCTCTAGAGGTATTCTTACGATTTTAATCTATTTATTTTCAGAAAGGGGCTCTAATGGAACAAATAGCACATCAAGCTGTTGTAATGCAGTTTATTATGGAAATGGCCAAAAATTGTAATGTGGATCCAAGAGGGTGTTTTCGTTTATTTTTCCAGAAAGCCAAAGTAAGTAGTTATTTGATATTGATAAATGGGAAGGTTAGGCCTTAGCCAAGACTTCTTTGTTCTATATCCATCAAAAGAAACCATCCAACTAGAACAGGACAGGCTAAATTCGATAGATTGTTTAGGGCAAAGAAAATGTATTGCTAATTTCATGCTAATTTGGACTTAAAGGAGCAATATAAGAAACTGTACTATAGCATGTATGTGAAATTGAGACCCATTCAAATGAATATGTGTATTCAGAAAACTCGTAGTGTTCCATCATTTATTCTTTCAATAAATATTGAGTGCTTACTGAGGCAAAGCACACCTGTTTCAGATACAATAAAGTGTTAAATAATATAGATACAGAATCCTCCTTGTATAGAACTCACAGTTTAATGAGAAATCAGACTTACATTATGAAAAATTAGGAAACCTAAAAATTTAATAGAGGACTGGTTAAAAATACCTGTGGTACATAGAATATTATGCAGCCATTAAAATTATGTTTATGGAGTATTTTTAATGATCTGAGAAAATGCATATGCTAAATTCAAAAGAAGTGATATACATACAAGATGATGTTGGCCATACTAAAGAAAAATAGATATTTCTGGAAAGATTATCTCTTCACACTCACTAGATTAGTAATTTAAAAACTGCCTAAAAAGTAGAGCAAGAAGAACTCACATGCATTGCTAATAGGAGTATAAATTGGAGCAAACACTTTGCAGAATTTCTTAGTAAATTTGAAAAAGTGCATACTTAATATCCAGAAATTTCCTAGATCTATAAACTAGAGAGTTGGTTCCTTACATGTGGTCTAGGGATTCTCAAGACCCTTTCGAGAGACCCTCAGTCAAAACTATTTTTATAATAATACTAAGATGTTAATTTGCTTTTTCATTCTTACTCTCTCATGAGTGTGTTGTAGAGATTGATGCAAAAGCACATGTGAGAATCTAGTTATCTTCTGTTAAGCCAGATATTAGAGATAAGAATTGGAAAAGTAAAAAACAATAAAAGCTCTTCTTTTCACTCACTTTTTTTGTTTGGGAAAACAATGTTTTTTAAATAAAAATATGTTATTAATGGTAGCATGTAATGAGTTTGCTGTTGTTTTCAATATTAAAATATTTTAGTAAAAAAAATTTTAGTGAATATTCATTAAATATTTACTAAAATAGTTAACTATTATCAACTAATATTAATATTCACTAAAATATTAGTTAACTAATATTTTTAAATTCCTCAATTTTAATTTCTAATATGACAAACACTGACAGATGTAATCTACATAAAAAGAAGCTCTTTAGGTTTCTCAGTAATTTTCAACAGTATGAATGAGTCCGGAGAAATGCTAACCTAGAGGAACTCCTACACATATGCAAGAGCTTGCTATAATATTTACAGTGTAATTGTTCATAACAGCAGAAAGCCTAGTAATAGTCCAAATGTGTGTCAACAGTGGAATGAATAAATTGTGGTACAGATTGAGTATTAAAAACTCAAAATGCTTCAAAGTCTAAGTTTTCAATACCAATATGACACTCAAAGGAAATGCTCATTGGCACATTTCAGATTTTGGTTTTTCAAATTAGGGGTGCTCAAATGGTAAGTATAATGCAGATATTCCAAAATCTGAAATAAACTTCTGTCCGAAACCTCTGGTCACAAGCATTTCGGATAAGGGATACTCTCCCTGTGTATTCACTTGGTAATATAATAAGCAGCATCAGCATGGACAAAAAAAACAGAAGAACAAATTAAATAAGCCACAGAGTGATAGTATGTTCAGTATTTTTAAAAACATTTTATATTTTTATAAACTTTCGATTTTTAATATTTTATTGTTTATAATAGGTAAAACTAAAAACTATATTGTTGAAGGATACATATATAAGTGTTTAAAGAAGCAAAGGAATTATTAAGGCAAAAGTTATGATAATGGTAACCTGAGAAGGGGAGGAAGAGTGCTCTTGGTAACTGATTTCTAAGATACCAGTAATGATCTGTTTCCTAATATCTGTGGGTAGATAATGGGGGCTTTGCTGAATAAACTAATATATTTGATATACTCTTTTACATATAGAATACATTTTAATATATATAACTAAACGTTAAAATACACCAGAAGTTTAACATTGGTTGTATTTGGGTGGTAGAATTATAAATAATTTCCATTTTCTTTCTCATGTACTACAATGAACATTTCTTTTTATAAACAGAAAATGATATTTTTGAATTTTAAGATAACTATCAAGAATGCAGTAGTTTTAACTTAAATGCCATAAGTTCTCATGAAGTATAATCTAAATAGGAAATTTTCTTTAAACATCTGAGTTTTAAATAGTAAATGATTGACCTGGCATTTTAGCTAGGCTTCTACAGACTACAAAGTGTCCGAAAGTCATCTCTAAAGTCACTGTACATAGGGAAAAATCAGAAATTGTAAGTAAATGTATCTTTATTATAAAATACTCACAAAATATCCTCTACATGTTGGCCACTTTGTAAAATTTTGTAATGAATATTTTGTAAATAAAGGTACATTATTTAGACTGGGTGCAGTGGCTATAATCCTAGCACTCTGGGGAGCTGAAGTGGGAGGATCCCTTGAGCTTAGGAGTTCAGGACCAGCCTGAGCAAGAGTGAGACCCCATTTCTACTACAAACAGAAAAATTAACTGGATGTTGTGGCAGGTGCCTGTGGTCACATCTATTTGGGAGGCTGAGGTAGGAGGATTGCTTGAACCCAGGATTTGGGGGTTGCTGTGAGCTAGGCTAAAGCATGGCACCCTGGCCTGAGCAATTCTTTCTCCAAAAAGGGAAAAAAGTACATTTAACTAGAATTTCCCATTTTCCCTTGTATGGCAATTTTAGGAGTGACTTTTGGAATACCCTATAGTTTAAATTTTTGCTTGACATATAGGAATAATAAGAATTATGCTTTTTTAATGCTTTTTTTAAAATTTAGAAATAATAACTTTCATAGAGTGCTTACTTTGTGGCAAGTACTATTCTAGTGAATTAACTCATTAAATCCCTATATCATTTTATGAGGATTACTATACTTATTCTGTAGGTGAGTAAATCAGCATCAAAGAAGTTAAGCAAGTGGCCCATAGGTTACTTAGTAATACAAAATCAGTCAAGCCACTCTATATCTAAATCTCTTGGCCTTAGGCATGTGGTAGGTCAGCAGTTCTACCACTTATTATTTCACTTTCAGAAAGATTACTTTTTTTTTTTGAGACAGAGTCTCAGTTTATCACCCTTGGTAGAGTGCTGTGGCATCATTGCTCACAGCAACCTCATACTCTTGGGCTTAAGAGATCCTCTTGTTTCAGCCTCCCGAATAGTTGGGACTATAGGTGCCCACCACAACACCAGGATATTTTTTTTGTTGCAGTTGTCGTTGTTTAGCTGGCCAGGCCAGGTTCAGACCCACCTGCCTTGGTGTATGTGGCCAGCGGCCTACCCACTGAGCTACAGGCACCACCCTACTTTATGAAATCTTGGTAAGAGAATGTGAAGACTGACTGACATTTTGTATGTCTACATGAGTACCATATGTTGACTAAAGCTAAAATGTAATTAAGGAAATTATTTCTAAATTTATAAGATAGGATGATAGCACAGAACACTGTCTAATGCAAGGTTAATGCTAATAACTAGTACGTAGGTTTTAACCTGATTATGCAACCAAAACTCCATTTGACAATATCTCTTCCATCACTTGCACTTAAAAGCCTCCATTCAGTTAGTAAAGAATATACTCTGTCATTTATTTATATGGAGGAAACATAGCAGCAACTGCCAATAGAGAATATCAAGAATTTTGCTTAGCTGGGTGTAGTGGCTCACCCCTGTGATCCTAGCACCCTGGGAGGCAGGTGAATTGCTTGAGCTTAGGAATTTGAGACTAGCCTGAGCAAGAGCGAGACAGTCTCTACTAAAAATAGAAAAACTAGCTGGTGTTGTGTTGGTCACCTATAGTCCTAGCTACTTGGGAGGCTGAGGCAAGAGGATTGCTTGAGCCCAAGAGTTTGAGGTTCCTGTGAGCCGTGACACCACAACAGTCTACCCAGGGCAAGGGTGAGACTCAAAAAAAAGAATTTTGCTTATATCATTATATCATTGATCATTAGATGATCTTAGTAGCCTTCCCTCTATGTGAGTTATACTTTGTTCTTTCTATGATGTTGAAAATGTTATTTTAGTCAGGCTTTGTGGCAGGCGCCTGTAGCCCCAGCTACTCAGGAGGCTGAGGCAAGAGAATCGCCTAAACCCAGGAATTGGAGGTTGCTGTGAGCAGTGTGATACCACGGCACTCTACTGAGGGTGATAAAATGAGACTTTGTGTCTCCAAAAAAAAAAAAGGTTATTTGCTTAATTAGAATACTAATTAAGATATTCCCATCATGAGACTGAATGCTGAGTTTTTTTCAGTTTTCATAGCTTTTACAAATAGAGAATATACGGCCAAAGAATTACTAGAAACAAGTAATAGTGCCCCCTCCTTAATTGATGGAGAATTAAAAGGTGGATGGGGATTTTTTGTTTTGTTTTGTTTTTATTTTTATTTTCAAAGAGGCTCACTATTGCCTAGGTTAGAGGGCAGTTGCAGTGATTTTATCACAACTTACCACAGCCTCAAACTCCTGGGCTCAAGCTATTCTCTTGCTTCAGCCTCCTGAATAGCTGGGACTACAGGTGACCACCACAACTCCTGACTAGTTTTTCTATTTTAAGTAGAGACTGGGTCTGGCTCTTGCTCAGGATGGTCTTGACCTCCTGAACTCAAGTGATCCACCTGCCTTGGCCTCCCAGAGTGCTAGATTACAGTTGGGGGCCACCACACCCAGCCCCCAGCTAATTTTTAAATTCTTTGTAGAGATGAGGGGGAGAGTGTCTCACAGTGTTGCCTGGGCTGGTCTCAAGGGATTCTCCTATATGAGTCTCCCAAAATGGATTACAGGTGTGAGGAATTGTCCTGGCCAAATTGAAAGGTTTTAAAAATAACCCTTGTTGGTTGGCAGTGAGGAGAGGAGAGAATGATTATGAGAGATTAAATGAGGACTATTTTGGATCCCATCAAAAATCCAGATAAATCAAGAGAAATACAGAGAAAGCCTTTTTTTCTTCTATTACAATTGTATGTGTGTGTATATATAAGGAGGGGTTATTTCTTATTAGTTTATTTTGCTGAAGGAGAAAGAAATGGAACAGATCAGTTATTAACATTCCTTAAAACAGGTAGTTTTCACAAATGGGACAGGTATCGTGGTGGTTTCTACATTTATTCACTTTACTTCCTTCACTTCAGACCTATCAAATGCTTTTTATAACTCTTGTGTAGTCTAGAAGCGTTTAAAAGCATAGTCTTTGTTTTATTGTTTTCTAGGCCGAGGAAGAAGGTTATTTTGAAGCATTCAAAAATGAACTTGAAGCTTTCAAGTCAAGAGTAAGACTTTATTCTCAATCACAAAGTTTTCAGCCTATGACAGTTCAGAATCATGTTCCCCATTCTGGTGTTGGATCTATAGGTTTATTAGAATCCTTACCACAGGTAAGTTGGAAATGAAAATATTTCTTTGCAAGCTTATCCACATAATTTTTATTCATTTGGCCTTTTCTTTCTTTTATATGTGTGATCATTTAAGGTTAGATTCCTTAGTTTGACATGTAAGGAATGTTCCCCCACAGATTTTCAACAGATTATCTCTTAATGTTATTTAAATGGAGTGATGATTTTTCTCTTAGTTTCTGAGAAATAGCCCACAGGGAAGTAGTTTTTCCAGGACAATTCTAGAACTAAGTTATTGTCAGGTCCATATTACAATGTATAATTTCCTAAAATTAAAATGTCACATATACATGCAATGGGAATAAGAGACTTGAAGGATGTCATTGATTCTAAACATAAGAGGGAAAAGATACACATCACAGTATCTTAAGGGGCCTGTGTTACCAAGAAGTTGCCTCCCGACTGGGTGTGGTGGCTCACGCCTCTAATCCTAGTACTCTGGAAGGCCGAGGCAGGTGGATTGCTTGAGCTCAGGAGTTTGAGACCAGCCTGAGCAAGAGTGATACCCTGTATCTACTAAAAATAGAAAAACTAGCCAGGTGTCATGGTGAGCACCAGTAGTGTAAGCTACTGAGGAGGCTGATGCAAGAAGATTGCTCAAGCCCAAGAGTTTGAGGTTGGGTGACAGAGTGAGACTGTCTCTTAAAAAAAAAAAAAAAAAGGTACCTCTGGTTTGAGAGAAATAAGTTCTTGTTACATGTATCAGATAACAACTGACCTCAGCTACTAGGCATCCCTATGGTTATTTGGGGGAGAGGCTGGGCTTATGCAGTGGAGACCCATTTGAATTACAGATGTTATCAGGATTGTTCAGACTTACTGCTCTGGGTAGAGTGCTGTGGTATCAGAGCTCTCAACAACCTCAAACTCTTGGGCTCAAGTGACCTTACCTCAGCCACCCAAGTAGCTGGAACTCCAGATGCCTGCCAAGATGCCCACAAGCTAGTGTCAATTTAGAGGTTTGGAAGAAAAATCTTAGGGTAATAATACAATCCCATTTTTATTTATACCATTGTATAGGTTACAAAATTCCTTCACATGTTATATAATTTAATCTTCTCTAAAATCCTGTAATTCATTTTCATTCATGTCTATAGATGAATAAAATGAAACTTATAGAGGTAAATTTGTCTGACGTCAACACAATGAATGATGGAGCTAATATTCTAATCCTAGATTTCTAGTATACTTCACTCATTTACCTATACCACAAATAGGAATAATAATTATGTGCTCTTGGGAAGAACTGGTCACTGAGATAAGAAATGTGTTGAGAATGTTAGAATCTGGGGCAATCAGTGGAATTTAAGTTTAGGTTAGGTTGAGGTAGTGATTGCTTTTTGTGTTTTTAAGTCTATGACAATATCTTAAGTTCTTTGGGAAATGGGAGTATGAATTCTGGAGAATTTACTCAGCCAATTATATTACTCAAAATTCTGTCATGGAAAACTGGAGCCCAGTCTTAACAAAGTAATTATAAACTCTGTTCCAAGACCTTTAGAATTTAGCCTGGATTGTCAGAAAAGGCTTTAATATTGTTTTTTGGAGAAAGGAATAATGTAATACAAGTATTGATCATTTTTATGAAGCCTAAATTTGGGTAACACCTTAGCTATCAATTTCTCTTTTGTAATTAGCAAAAATCTTGGGAAATAAGCCGGGTTACCTTTATCCTTAGTTCTGAGAGGGCTCAACAAAGGCCTCTTGGGTGTAGATATAATAAGTAACAGTTACTTTCCATATATCCTGTAGCCTAGGTTTTAATTTTATTAACTTGTCCAAACTCTAGCTAGCTTTTTGGCTTTTAAGATAAAGGAATCTCACAAAGTATTGTACTTTGTCAGGATTGAAAACCCTGGCTCTCTATGGTGGGGAGTTTTAAGACATCTACCCCATTTGGACTATTTTCCTCAGGGGTGTTTGTGCAGTAAACTAGAGGATACAGTGTTAAAAATCTTAAGTACTAGCAGATAATCTGATCAACTGAGTAGACAAAATTGAATTCTTAGAGAATAATTCCCTTAAGTCCTGGATCTTAAAGGGTTTATGTCTTCCTTAGTGGTGCTTTAATAAATAATGGTTTTATTTTTGCTTTTTTTTACCCCCGAATCTGGCTAAAAATTTTTGCATTTATTAAGATTTTATATTTTCTGTTCCTAGTTTTGGAAATGGACAAATATAATATTTATGAATTCTCTTTCTATTTAAAAAATAAATAAAACATAAACTGTTGCTTTATTCCCAATTTTAAAAATAAGAGTCTAAGTACCACTCAAAAGATTAAAGACTTCTCACTAAGGCCATTTTAATACTTATAAAACCAACATAGACCCTGAAGATAACTATAATTTTTACTCAGTAAGTGGATTTTTTTCTTTATTCGAATGTTTTCTTTTGGTCAACTTCAAAGTACATTGCTGGCTTAAAGCCATATCATATAAATTGTCAGTAGCCATGTACATATAAGTCACATGGATGATGATGTAAAGTACATATAAGCCTTGTATGATTAAGTAATTTATAGTTTTGTTAAAAGAAAGGGGAGCATTTACTACATTCGTTTTTCACATGAATTGTTCTGTCTTTTATCCCATTTTGGGGGGTTAAGAAATAACATATTTTTTTCTTTATTTTCTTGGGTTTCAGTCCAAGTCTGACTGCAAAGTCCATCTTCTTTCTTACCCTATTACACTGCAGAGAAATAGAAAATATGAAACTGACTATGTATTTGCATGTACTGACATAAAACTGGTTATCATGTGTTCTTTTTCCTGTCTTTTCTTTTCCTTCCAGAATCCAGATTATCTTCAGTATTCTATCAATACAGCTCTCTGCAGTTTAAACTCAGTGGTACATAAAGAAGATGATGAACCCAAAATGATGGACACTGTATAATTTGGTTAAGACTGCTGAGGCCAAGTGTTATTTTGTTATAAGAAAGGAAGAACTTGGCTATTTTCTTGACACTTTTATGGGTGCTGCACTTTATTTTTGTTTGGTTTTTGATGGGAGGGGAAAAAAAGAGTACTGAAACGTTTTGTAATTTTTTTTTAATGTGCTGCTAGGTTTTTTGTTTTTTTGTTTTTTTTTGAAGAGAGGAGTGGTACCATATGTTGCAGGAAGTCAAACTGGACTCTTTTTTGGGCTACTAAATTTGCCTTTAATCTTACTGTTCTCAATTTTGGAATCAAAGTATGAAAATCTGCACAAATGCAATGTTTACAAGAACTGCTTGATTCTGGGAGGCATCTGCTACAGTCTCTTTTTATATAGATATGTACATGTCCTACTCTACAAAAATGATTAAAGATAAAAATGTACTTGTATCCCACTGCTAATTTAGCTGTCAAATCTGGTGTTTCATTATATTAAAAGCAATAAATCAGTAGTTGGTAATCTACTTTTCTAAATAACCTGAATGGTACAAATTTTAAAAATTCTTTCCACTTAAAACACTAACATTTGTATTTCCGGCACCATCAGTTAATCCTTGACTATAATACAAATTTGATATAAAGTATTACATATACCCCCAAAATATTCTAAAAACTATATTCCTTAGAAGTTTATTTCATCCTGTTGACTTTTTATTTAAGGGTTATAGTGATATAAAAAGTGATGAGCTAATAAAGATTTTCTTTTTAAATAAGATTAATTCCAAACTCATTTTTAATTTCTTTACTTGACATTGTCTGGGATCTCTCAGGGAATAAATTTTAAAAGAATATGAATGGCCTGTAAGAACAAACAAGAATAATCTGATTTTTAAAATCATGGTTATTGTTTGTTTCACTTTGATGTACCTTTTAAGAAAGGACTCTTAAAAAAGGACTTTTTAAAAGGCAAGAGAAATTTTGTAGTGCTGCCTTGAGCTGCCATTACTTACTAAGAATTTGAGGCTAGGCAGAGTGGCTCACACCTGTAATCCCAGCACTTTGGGAGTCTGAGTCAGGAGTTTGAGATCAGCTTAAGCAACACAGCAAGACTCTGTCTCTACAAAAAAAAAAATTTTTTTTTAAATTAGGCCAAAAAATGCCCCTAAACTATGTCATCTGCCTCTTTACAGGAAAAAAAATTTTGATGACCCTTACAAGTAATGATAGCATTTACTGGTCTGTCATTCCTCTCCTTAGCTCATTTACCACAGAATGAGCTTTACTACTTCCTATATAATTGACTTCAAATACATCAGGATTTTTGATGATTCATTTTATTTAGGTAACAATGCTAATTATGCTATCCTTATGATTCAAGGATTAATCTTCTGACTTTCAGAAATATGAGTTTTGAGTGTAGACTTTGGCTCATTACCCATTGAGAATAGTGGCAAACATTAGGAAGATAACAAGGATTGGGAATATCATGTCTCAACTTAAGAAACCAAATATTGCTAAGGGATCCTTATGATGATCAGGCCTGTGACCTCTTTTGTAATTTGTTTTAACTGAGGTGATCAGGCACTTAGTACCCATAGAAATGGACTGGAATTATTGAATTATACTTATGTACTATCACAATCTTCCTGGTTTTCAGAATATTTTGTGCTTTTGATATACTCTATAATAAAATGTTTAATTTATATGGTAGTATTCATCAGCCTGTATTTTTTTTTTAACCAATGACCTAGTCATATAAGTTTTTTTCTTTTTCTCCTCTGTTCTGAAGCAAACTCTTTGTTTTCCCCTTCCTACCAAATCAAGAGACAAGCAAAATCCCTGGTTTCACAGAAATGTTACACAAATCATTATTTTCCATTCCTTCCTGTGATTTGCCTATAAGCATCCAAATTATTTTGTGTTTCATTTTAACTTTAAGGTATTAATGACTGAAGACGAGTCAGACAGAACAAACTGAGTAAACTATGCCTGAAGACTTTGTTTTCCAAAATAGGAATTATTGAAGAGCTGTTCTTTGAAATTTGAGAGTGCATGTGTGTGTGTATACATACATACATATATATATATATATAGGGTTTTTTTTTTTTTTAACTTTGAAAGGGACGTGTTCTGAGTTTTGAGTGTAAAGTGTGACTGGATGTATTTTGCGAACTATTGATGCCATAATTTATCAAAGACTAACTTTTACAGAGTAGTACACTAATACTAGAAACAGTAAATTGACATTTTTTATTTTTCTTTATTTTGCTTTAGTACGAAGAACTCCTTTCAAATTGAAATGTCCTGTTTTCTGTTTCTTAAGAAATAATAAAGAAGAATATACTAAACAGGATAATATTTCAATTTTCTCTAAACAAGATAAACCAAGGAAGGGCCATGTAGATGAATGAAACCTCAAAATATCCATCAGGGATTCTCATTTCATTTGATAAAATTTATTCTCTGTTACTTCCATGTCTTTACATCAATGTTAGGGGAGATAATACTGATTTAAAATTATTACTCTAAGATAACAGTCTCTTCTAATTATACTATTACTAGGCTCTTTCAAATCTTGCCTAATGAGTTCACAATCTCCTATAACTTCTCTTCAGGAAAATGAGGCCCTCTTCTTTCAGACTGGTATTCATAGTAGCCTTTTTTTTAAATGAATTAACATGCTGCCCAAAGAACATGAATCTGTTTTAGTAAGTGGATTTTCTTACAGGATGAAAAAATTGATTGTAGGTACAGGGAAGGTGATACTAAAGTTAACCTTGGGATATTTTTAGAGAAGAATAAAAATGTCAATTTACTGTTCACACAGTCAATCATGTATTTCAGTTCTTAGATTGAGTGTGGGACAGAAATGGTACTTGTCTGGGTTAAGGTTAGGCTTTCCATTTCAATTTTGCCACTATATCATACATACTTTAATAAGACCCTTGAATCCTTGGCATCCATTTCCCATTTATAATGGACATGTATGTACTATATCATAGGTCTGAGAAGCTGATTCATCTAAAAAGTATTTGCTTGCTTACTACATAAGCTAATGGAGTGGGAGGCACAAAAATATAATTTGATTATGGATTGCTTGCCATCTCATAAGCCTTGAATAATTAGACTTGAATTTTGTTCTTATCTAAATATAGAACATGGTTTTTTAAATTCCCACATCTTTCACTTAGTGTCTTTAAACAGCATGATTCTTCATGCTATTTACACTTCAATTCCTTTGGAAAAATGACAACACTAGACTGATTTACACTTTGGCATGACAACTTACCTTTACTTAGTGCTAGATAGGGAAAAACCCATGATCAATGAACTAAAAAAATGCAGAAGAGAGTAAAGACTCTATAGAACACACTGGGTTTTACCAGAAGCCTAAGCACAACTAGACCATTTTACCTGTGTTTTTAAAGCTTTAAACTATAACTTACATGATGAAAATCATTAATTGCAAAGACAAGAAAGCTATTTCCATAGTTCATCAGTGTCTGAGGATATTTTTATCAGAAGACAACTTTTAATGACAAGGTCTTGCTCTGTTTCTTAGACTGAGGTGTAATAGTGTGATCATAGCTCAATGCAGCCCCAAACGCCTTGGTTCTAATAAATCAATCTTCTGCCTCAGCCTCCCAAGTAGCTGGGACTACAGGTGAAGGCCACAATCCCAGGCTTTTTTTTTTTTTTCCAAAGAACTGGGGACTCACCGTGTTCCCCAGGCTGGTACTTGAACTGGGCTCAGGTGATTCTCCCATCTTAGCCTCCCAAAGTGTTGGGATTACAGGTGTCAGCCACCATGCCTGGCTGTGTAAACATGTTTTAAAATACAAATTTATTCTTGCTGTTGGCTGTAAGTCTAGTAAGTTTAGTAAAATTTGAAAGTTATGATTAGAATGATGTGTTCTTAGTACAGGGCAGCTTTGTCACAACGGTGAAGGTCCATAATGTTTTGCTAGAATGCCATTATATATAGCAGGGGAGGGGGGGAAGTAGGCACAGGCTGAGGTTTAGAAATTTAACCTATTTCAAATGGAATTAAGAGCTGAAATAAAATTTCTGGATGGTGCTAACAACTGCCAATTTGTATTTCCCACAGTACCCACTGCTCACAAAAAGTATACCAAAGTAACCATTCCTCCAGAAAATAAGGGTAATGGGGTGACGTACTGTTCTCATTAGCCTTTAATGAGAAAAGCATAGTAGCTTTTCTTAGCTATGACATTCAGCCCCAGACACATTTCCATGTGGCCTATAAATCATCATCTTGGTCATTCATGAGAGCATTATGGGTTTTGTTTTGTTCTGTTTTGTTTTTGAGATAAGAGTCTCACTCTGTCACCTAGGGTAGAGTGCCATGGAGTTAGCCTAGCTCACAGCAACCTAAAACTTCTGGGCTCAAGCAATCCTCCTACATCAGCCTCCCAAGTAAGTGGGACTACAGGTGCCTACCACACTACCTGGCTAATTTTTCTATTTTCAGTACATATTTTTCTACCTCTCTTTGATTTCTAGATCTGCTAAGGATAACTATGAAGGCTTACAGTACTGTAGCAGGAGATAAAGTATTGTGTAAAATGAAACCAGCCTATGTAATGTTTTAAGACAATTTATTAGAACATAGTCCCTCATTCAGAAGCCAATGAAACGTTAAGACAGCAGAAAGGAAGGTGGGATGAGTAGGCCTGGTGAGGCATCAAAGAGAAAGTAATAGCCTCAGTTATGAAATTTCATTTTATCCTAAGAAAGACTAACATATGCCTGGTAGTCCAGTGATAATTCGTAAGTTAACTATTCACAATAATTTTAGAAACACATATTAACATTCAAATAAGGCATTATAGAACAACGAAATGTTTACTGTAATCCTTTTTAAAAACCCTTGGTCCATTTTGAAAGATGAACAGTGAATTTTAGAAAATCAAAAGAGAGGGAAAATAAACTTTTCCCCCCCAGGATACATAAAAATTACTTGCTGGCATTTGTGTGTGCCTGGAATAAAATGGCCCAAAATTTCAAAGGCAGTTAAGAACAGCATGTACAAGGGCTTGTTTCATTTGATTTAGCACCAAGCAAGAGTAAATATACCATGGAAGACAGATGTTTCTTCCATCTCTCATATTGCCCCACTTCTCCTCCAGGTCACAATACGTGAGCATGCATCCTTGTTGCCCTACTACGGAATCAAAATGATTCAGACTGGTAAATGGCTGCTCACGAAACACTTGGCAGCAGAGTTCTTTCCCCAGTAGACAGGGTGACAGTGAAAGCTAGCAGATACCAATTTCTTTTCTTTTTTTTTTTTTTTTTTGAGACGGAGCCTCAAGCTATCCCCCCGGTAGAATGCCATGGCATCACAGCTCATAGCAACCTCCAACTCCTGGGCTCAAGCGAGGTCTCCTGCCTCCGCCTGCCAAGTAGCTGGGACCACAGGCACCTGCCAGAATGCCCGGCCATTTCTTGGTTGCAGCCATCATTGTTGTTTGGCGGGCCAGGGCTGGGGATTTGAACCCGCCACCTAGGTGTATGTGGCTGGCGCCTTAGCTGATTGAGCCACAGGTGCCGAGCCGAAGATACCAATTTCTCTGGGAATAAAAAATTCCTTCAGGAAACTCCGTTACTCTCCTGATCCTTGTTAACCTAGCATGCAAATTTTTTTCTACTGCTACACTTGTTTACTAATTATGATTGCTGTTTATGCCAAAGGAATATTTTCTCCAAGCATGCTTGACCTCTCCTCTTCCTGTTTCCTAATGAAAAATAAGCTTAGTTTACATACTGCCTTGGGTTTTGTCTTCCTTCTTTCCCTTCCTTCCTTTCTGCTTTTTTGGTATTACAACTTGTTTTTATCAAGGTGAACATATGTTGTATCAAAAAAAGAAACTGACAGGTAGATCCTGAAACACATTTCTTAACCTAAGTAACATCTAAAAACAAGACTTTCATTACATTTTCTATTGAAAATTCATTCAACTTTGGTCTTACCCAAGGATTTGTAATGTCCATTTCTGACATAAATCACATCCCTCAATACATATGTATTTTTAAAAGGAAACAAGTCGCCTTAAATATTTCCCTGTAGGCTAATTTATACATTTTTATAGCAAATTGAAATTCTGAGCTAGCCGAAGGTATGTTTAACAACAAAATACAGCATGGCTAGCTTATACATTTCTTAGTGTAAAGGCAGCTGTGAATTTGTATCTTGGGACAGATCTGTAAAGTCAGTTGCTTTTTCTTCTGGAATTTTTTAGGTCTGATATCTCATGAAACCATGTTCCACCATGCTCGAAATCTCTATTTTTGCACCAATCTATGCAAAAACCTTTGAAGAACACGTTTCCCCAAATGACAATTTTTTAAACTTTTCCAGAAAAATATGGAAATGTTATCAACCATTTATTCTTACTGAACGAAAGATTATATTACTACCAGTTGCTGTTTTAATTTTGTTCTAACAGATTGTCATAAAAGTATCAACATCTCTGATATTTTTGAATTGCACACTCATAGAAGGTAATTGGATAGAAAACACTAGATGATTTTTTAAAATGTATCTTAGTATCTATTTCATTTGGCACATTATTAGTATCCAGAATAAAATCAGTAGAAATCAAAGTGATATAATTTTCAAAGAATTCAGACAAGCTGGAGTTGTAAGAAAAGGAACTTTTAAATGCAAAGACAAAGAGATTTTGCCCATCTTACTAGTTACATGCATTTTTCCTCATGGAGTAACTGAGGCTTTCTGGTTTGTTTGTGGAACTTTAGTTTGTAGGAAAGCATATACATGGGGCCATATCTTGTCAGTTTCTGTTCCGGAGAATGTTTCCAACACCCCTTTTTTCCTAAAGATGAAAAACAAACAAAATACATGTCTAAGTCTTCCTAATGAGATTTTTAAAGCTTTTCTGTAAATAATATAGATTTGGCAATCTTACTAAGTATAGAACTGTGTGATAAGATAGACACTTGGCTAGGTACTAGAAAACCTAGATTTTAGTTTCATTTGTGCCCTCTGATTCACAGGATTGGGCTTTTTTAAAAAATAGCACCTATCATTTATTGAGCTTTAGTATATGTAAGGCTTATATATACTAGTTCATTTAATCCTTTCCAAAGCTCAAAGTTTCTTATTTTACTAATAAAATTGTCTCTTTTGTAAAATAACTGAGCTTTAAGTCACCACGTTGGTGTTAGGTTTCCAGACAGCCTGTCAGATACAGAACATCCCTTGGCTTTCTTTCTCTACTCATCCCTTGCAGAAATGTCTTTCTAAAACATGGTTATCCGTCCTTTTTTTTCTAGGTTTATTTTTTTCCTCTATTCTTCCCTTCTGAATTTTAATAGGAAGGAGAATTAAAAGTATGGGTTTTGTTTTTCCTGTTGAGGTTTTCCATTTCTTCCCAGGCAGATTTGTCTGGCTTGTCACCAGACCAGCAGCCAAAGTCTATTTTATTTACTCCAGTTTCCCGTGGGTAATATGGTTGAGGATCAGAATCTTGGGGTGGCTTTTCAAATCACACAACCCTTCCAGCAATTCTGGCATTCCTCCTCCTAGTACCCCTCCTCCAACCCATGCACACACCTACACATGTACACACTAGTTAAAGGTTATCTAAGAGCAATCGAGGAATTCTAGTTTATTTCTTTCCCAAAACAGGATCAGTCACACCTCTGTAACCCTACTTACTGGGTTTTCAGAGGTTTCATCCCCTTCTTGATACCTCATAAAATTTGCCACAGTTAAATAATACCTACTGTTGGTTAAAAAAAAAAGCTAAGGAGAGAACTTAGGCAAATACATTATTCTTTGAATATTAGAAGCCCTCTTGCTTCTAGATCCACAGGCATTCGGTCAAGCTTTCAAGTGAACAAACTTCCTTTTTGTGTGTGTGTGTTTTTTTGTTTGTTTGGTTTTTTTTTTTTTTTTGCAGTTTTGGATGGGATTGGGTTTAAACCCGCCACCTCTTGCATATGGGGCCAGCACCCTACTTCTTTGAGCTACAGGTGCCGCCCTGTTTTTTGGTTTTTTGTTTTTGTTTTTGTTTTTTTTTGAGATAGAGTCTCTATGTCATCCTTGGTAGAGTGCTGTGTCATCACAGCTCACAGCAACCTCAAATTCTTGGGCTTAAGTGATTCTCTTGCCTCAGCCTCCCAAGTAGTTGGGACTACAGGTGCCCACCAGAATGCCCAGCTATTTTTCTGTTGCAGTTGTCATTGTTGCTTAGCTGTCCCGGGCTAGGTTCAAACCCAAAAGCCTCAATGTATGTGGCTGGTGCCATAACCACTGTGCTACTAGTGCCGAGCCAGACAAGCTTCTTAACTGTTGTAAGCTTTCTGAAGAGCTCTTTTAAGTCAAGCCAGTGTCACAAGTAGGGTAACTATTGAGGGCACAATTTCAGGCACCTATTCCATCCTCAAACTATACATTTAGTATGAACATTTGTCTTTTTTTTTTTTTCTGAGACAGAGTCTCACTTTGTTGTCTTGAGTAGAGTAGCAGAGTGTCATGGCATCACAGCTCAAACTCTTAGGCTCAAGGGATCCTCCTGTCTCAGCCTCCTGAGTAGCTGGGACTAAAGGCACCTGCCACAATGCCTGGATAGTTTTTCTATTTTTAGTAGGTACAGGGTCTCACTCTTGCTCAAGCTGGTCTGGAACTCCTGAGTTCAAGCAGTCCACCAGCCTTGGCCTCCCAGAGTAGCTAGAATTATAGGTGTGAGCCACCATGCCTGGCCAGCATTTGTCATTTTAATTTCTGTGTAATAAAATGGGACCACTTCAACAAATGGTCCTCCAAAGAGTAAGACTATCATGTTGTTTATAAATAGGTATGTGTAAATGGCCCCCAGCTGAGATGAGTTTAAAAAAACAACAATTACTGGCTCGGCACCTGTGGCTCAATCGGCTAAGGCGCCAGCCATGTACACCTAAGGTGGCGGGTTCGAATCCCCAGCCCAGGCCCACCAAACAACAATGATGGCTGCAACCAAAAAATGGCCGTGCGTTGTGGCAGGCGCCTGTGGTCCCAGCTACTTGGTAGGCGGAGGCAGGAGACTCGCTTGAGCCCAGGAGTTGGAGGTTGCTGTGAGGTGTGATGCCATGGCACTCTACCCAGGGGGATAGCTTGAGGCTCTGTCTCAAAAAATAAAAAAGATTCTGCTCATAAGTACATACTTAAAAAGGTATAAATAGCTTAAGAGATAGAAAATGGTTCAGACAAACCATTCCATTAGTAGATGGCAAAGTCAAG
>CAUYQV010177728.1:0-13469 GCA_963574575.1 Galagoides demidoff
TAGCTGTATAACATTTTAATCTCTAACATCTTTAATCTTGTTACACCTCTGCTTATTTACTTGAAAATAGGTAAAAATAGTACTCATCCCAATATGGTTATGTGATGATTAAATAGTGTCATGTGTTCATTACCTTTAAAATAGCCTTGATCCATAGGAGCCATTCAATAAAAGTTGTTAATATAATTATTATTGAAATTACTTTTGCTTTTACTATAAGTAGCAGTGGTGTCTCCATAATGTCATCTAAAGGGCGCTGTAATAGGATCACTCTTTGCACACACCATGATGAGGATTTAGAAATCTTTGTGAGTAACGTTACTAAAGTATTTAAATATTTACTAAAATGTGTATTATTGGTAATCAATTTTTTTTTCTTTGTAGTTTTTGGCCGGGGCTGGGTTTGAACCCTCCACCTCTGGCATATGGGGCCAGTACCCTACTCCTTTGAGCTATGGGCACCACCCTCTAATCAAACAATTTTTGGTACACAACTTCATTCAACTTTGATCTGACCTACTTTTTATAATTAGATTATAATTAGATTACTTAATTACTGGGTGCATGAGGTATGTCATGCCAGGGAGGGATCATGGTGAAGATGCTATTGCAATGAAGATATAAAATGAGCCAATTCTCTCAACCATCTTTGAGCTCTCTCTAAGTTGACCCTGAATGCAACGCACACTTTCTGGTGAAGGAAGACCATTTGACAGTACCTTATTGCTACTTACTAAAGAAAATAAAATGAAAAAGGGACTTCATATACGCCTGTTCATGATGGCTCAGTTTGGTGTTAAAATCAGACTAATAGCAAAATAAGTTTTTGGTTTGTTTTTGGTAAAAACAAATTTGTCCCTGTGTTGTCCCCATACCTGCTTCAGCCAGGTTTGATACCATTAATTAAGTGCTGGTGTTCTCCAAGGGCCAGGCCCCATCCCAAACAGTTTCCATGCACTGATACCTTTCATCTTACCAGTTAAGCACTATTCTAATGTGCCTTTGCTGGATGGGGAAAATGACATTCAGAGAGATTTTGTTACTTGTTGGTGGCAACATCAGGACAGAACCACACAGTGCTCTAGAGCCTACCTGTTTCCTGACCACTGTGTAGTTACTCTGTTGCTTTGCACAAGACTGTAATTGGGACGCTGGTGTAATATTCACAAGAACACTGAGGGGAGAAACCTGTCCTTTAATAAAGTATTGGCGTTGCCTGTTCTTCACAGAGAGTTTGTGGTATTCACATTTGTTCCCGTAATAATGCAGAAATACATCATAAAATATAGTAATAGGGAAAACTGGGATTTCAAAACCTTAGAAACTAGGTGGATGAGGTTGTCCGTTTTCTTTCCTCTGATTTTTATAGAGAGCGATTCGTAACTTCTTATGTCTGTTCTACTAAACTTATACCACCACTCCCTAAGTCTTTGGAATACAAAACTATTTCAGTTCAGATTTCAAAGAAGAACCGTAAGATGGTCTCTGCTGTCAAGACTGCCTCCTTGAGTTTGAAACGTGGCTAAGTGTAAGGAATCAGGGAATCACAATTAAAATGTGTTTCAAGCTGACCGGTGGTGGTAAGTGCAACATTTTTATTTTAGAAAACTTACTTTTAAAACCCTAAGCTAAAAAATATCTTCAGAGTGGGCATATGCTAGATGAAAATCTTTACAGATATTATGTATGAGTACATCTACATATTGATAACATGCACATATGCACACACATTTAGTATCTATGCCTATATACATACATATAAGAGAAAAAAGGTAGACGAAAAATCATAAGGAAAAAATAATAAAAGTTTGAATAAATCAAACAGCTTTTATGAGTCATAATTTATGCTACATAAAGATTTGAAATAATTTTGTTATAATGTCAAACAAATTTAGTATGTTTTAAAATATTTTCACAATAATGGTGAATTTGGTTTACTAAAAATTTAATTTTCTGAACTTTTTGGATGTAGGCAGTCAGAATTTCAATTTTGATTTTATAGCATTTGTTAGATGATAGTTTTGTTTAATATTTGTAAAATACAAGAATAAAAATACATATAAAATAGTAAAGTATAAATTCAGAAGTCAGTATCCAGGACTCCAAATCCAGTTCCAACATATAACTTATTAACTGTAACACTTCAGCATGTTAGTTAATATCTATAGCCTGATTTTTCAAATTTGTAAAATGGGGCTAATAAGCAAAAATTCCATGATATTATTGCTTAACCTGAAAATTAATTCAAATAACATGTATACCTTACTTATAGTGATCAATCAATATTAGGTTTTTTATTATTATCATTAATGTATATTAACATGGTTCTGTGATTTTTTTATGAACATAAAGATACCCCTGGTATTTAACATTAATTATGTATAATAGAGTGAGGTGCTAAGTAAGGCAATGACACAAGGAAGTTGCAGGTAAGAAAAAAGGAAATAAAAGATAAAAAGATAAATAAGACTTGCCCATCGAGGTTGCACATAAAACATAACACTTAAACTGGAATTTCAAATACAAAAGGAATCATATTTTAGTATAAGTGCACACTGAGCAATATTTTGAACACACATTTATTTAAAATGCATTTTTCTTTCTCTGAAATCTATATTAACTCAACATCCTATTTTTTATATATTTTTTTATAAATCTAGCAACCCTGTGCCAACCCTAAGGAAAAATCAGACAGTTTGTGTAAGATAATCTAATTTATGTAGATTAACTCATCTATCTATATATGTGCATCCAGTATAGGCATGTACATTAAATCCCTTAAAAATTTTATATATTACTCAGTATGGATTTCCATTATAACTAAAGCAAAAAATGATATATGGCATGATTCAATTACTATAAAATAAGGAAACATAAAACAATATTATATATATATACATACTTGTGCAGTTTTTTAAAAAGAAAATTGGCTTCAAGAAAACCATGTTGTGGGAGGCATCAAACCTGTTTATAAAATGAATCTCAGAATTGAAGTTGCATTCATATACACCAAGTCGGGCTGGGAAGAGTTGTGCTAATTTATATTACCTAAAGGCTATGATTCAAATCTGGTAATAAGGTATTTCATGAATATGGAAACTGAAACATTCAATCAATTTTTTCGTAACTCAATATTGGAATTTGATTATCTAAGGATAGTTGATTTTGTGTGATGCCACATTGATCTAAACCTCCTCCTGAACATTTAAAGTGGCATAAGCTAATACCATATTACAATTTGGGTTTCTTTTTGAACTCAAGAAGTAGCAAAGGGGAACTAATTCCCTTAATTAGCTTCAGGTGAACACCCAGGAATTTTATGCATGCATTATATACTCAAAACTATGATCTGAAATCCTCTGGGACCAGCTTCAAGCAAAGCCCTCCCTGATGAATCAACTACAGCATTCCATGAGAAATTCAGAAATTGTCCTGAGATGAACCATTCATTACATTTTTATTTCTGAAGAGGATAAGGACTTTGAATTTCCTCCCTGTAATTAGCAACTCTTTGTTGACTAGATTCTGCCTGTGTCTGTAACTTGTAATTTCTGCTCATTTCCATTACTTTCCTTCATTTTAATACATAAATTTAACACAAATTAAGTCAATGGAGGAAAAAATCTGATTTATATAATATTTGACTGCTGTCATTAATAATCGCTGGTAGGTCTGCTACAAGTTTATAACATTAAGGTAATTATTCTAATTGCATGAGCTACTTTAATTGTTAGTTGGTGTCTCTTCTTGGTGCAATTATATGGAAGAGTGATATCAGAAAATCAAAATAATTAAAACGGTGGCTGTAATTGTTGAAGGATAAAAATTAGTCTTCAGAAATTCGAGGAAAACTTAATGTACGTTCCAAGACCTTTTCAAAAGGAGTTTGTTATATGAATGTACCTGGGGAAAGGAAAAGAAAGGAAGGTGTTGTTTTTCTCTGTCTTATTATCAAAGATATAAATGATCTTAGTTTTCACACACAGAGATGAAACCAGTGACCTATAATACGTAAAGCACAAGGTTCGAATTATTTTTCCAAAGTAGTCATCACTGTAGAGATGCAATCACACATTTTAATTTAGCTGCTATTGCAGTTAATGATACACAGCAGCGGTGACTTACTGAGGTGAGAAGTCAATCTGTGGTCACTTAAATGGAACAGAGCTAAATATAAAATCTATAGCTATGACCTCATTAGCACACTGCCATGATCAATTAAATTAATTAAATTCAAAAAGATGTAATTATTAGCATCGTTATGTTTACAAAAACATTTAATCATTGCTGAATGTTTACAATGTTCTCTGAGACAAGACACATCCAGCAAAAGAGAAAAAAAACAGCTCACATAATTTTCAAATGACTCCTACAATTACTTTATAAGATCACCTCTTACTGATTTATCTTCAAGTTTCTTATTTTAGCCTGATTTTGACATGTGTAATAGGAAATTGAGCTCCATTTGCCTTATGAGAAGAAGATAGTGTTCTCGATAAATCCTCGCGGTTTACCAGAGATTTCCTTTCTTTCTCCAATTTTAATTTCTTGGCCTACCCACTGCTCTTTCAACTTCACTAAACAAAAACCCATTCAATTCTCAGAATAAATGAGCAAAAAGGGTGAGACTAGAGAGAAAGTTTATTTTAAGGTCAGCAAAATCTCATAGAATAGAAGAACCAAGAATTGTAGAGCTTGATGTTTTAGAAGTGCAAAGTCAGGAGCAGGGCTCCTCTCCTCATCCCTCAAACTCAGCAGTCCACCCCTGCGACGTTTCTGGAACTGCTTCTTTCGGTGACTGTTTATTTCTTCAGCTCTTCTCACAAGTTTAGATCAAGATGTTTCTAAAACTCCGAGTGTGAGGTAACTCTACTCGTTCAAACAAAAAATTCTAGCTGGACTTATGGTGCCTTTGGTGTTTGCCTGCCCTAGTTCCACAAGTATGATGAGGGTGACCACGTGGTCATGGAGCTGTTAAAGGAAAAATTTCTCCTTTACAGAGATGTAAACGGAATTGTAGAAAATTAAGGGGCACGCAGTATTAGCCAAACTTGAGAGAGAGTTAGACACTACAACTTTTTGGTCATGTTACGAATTTTGATCTTCATCCTTAAATCAGAGAAGAGATTTATTCTTGTTTTGTTCCTTATTAAACCATTACTGTGTACATTGATGCATTTATGGGATGCAGTGTACTGATTTGATATACAATGTGAAATGCTTACATCGAACTGATTAACACATCCATCACCTCGCTTACTTATTTGTTGTAGTAAGACAATTATTCTCTTTTCTTAATAGTTTTGAAATGTACCATTGCATTATTCACATTAGGAGAGCAGGAGGAGGGACAGTTTGGGGGGAAACCTCACCTAATGTGTATAATGCAATGGTACATTTTAAAGAGATTTATTCTTGATACAAACATTCTGTGCTTTGAAAAGGCAATTATGATGACCAGGTTGAAGTAGGAATATGATGGGAATATATAGTGGATTGAGACCAATGAAGAGGTTATTGTAGCACGTCAGGCAAACCTTAGCAATGGGATTGGCCAGGGTGGTAAAAGCAGAAACGGAGGAAAATGGGAAAATTTGAACGTCATTTGGAGTGAAAGTCACCAGGAACAAATGATGGATTAGATGAGGCTCTGGTGGGCATGAGGGACAGAGACGTCTCTACGGTTTCTGGTTTTAGTTGGAGGGACAGTGTTATTCTCAGATACAGAGATGCCTGGAAGAGAGTTCTGTACTCTATGTTAAACTTTATTTAATAACTCCGTGGAATATTGCCTCACATATTCTAGATCCTCCAAAATTCCATTGACTTAAAATTCACTATGAAGTTTTGAGGTTAACAAAGTTGTAGTCAACACTTTTGCACAAGGAATTAGAAGCTTTGAAAATTTTTTGATTGCTAGTTAACATGTCGAAATTATACATATTTATGGGATACAGAGTGCTATTTCTCTTTTTTGCATTTTTTAGTTTTATAAATTTAAGGTGTCCAAATGCACTTTGTTATATGGATATACTGCACAGTGATGAATTCTGGGCTTTTAATGTACACATCACATGAATAATGTATATTGTAATCATGATTTAATTTCTCATCATCCACTCCCTCCTACCCCCTCTTACCCTCCTTCTGAGTCTCCAATATTTATAATTACCCACTCTGTGTTCATGGGTACCCACTACTTAGCTCCCACTTATAAGTCAGAATGTGCAATATTTGATTTTGTGTTCCGAAGTCTTTTTACTTAAGATAATGACCTCCATTTCTATCTGTGTTGATGTTAAAAACATTTGTATGGCTGAATAACATTCCATTGTGCATATATACCATATTTTCTTTTCTTTCAGCTACTTTATTTTTTGAAAAGTATCTTAATGGAGTTAGAAAGTGCAAATGGTTTTCTTTGTTTTTTATGTGGATGAAATGGATAGTAGTGAAGTCAGGGCTTTTTAAGTACTTGACATTTTAATAGGGTATGTTGTACCCAATAGGTAATTTTTCACCTTTTACCTCCCTCTGATCTTTCCTGCTTCTAAGTCCATTTACCACTGGATATGACCCCCTTATCACCATTTGTTACTTCTAAGTCCGTCATACCAAGCTATCTGACTACATCCTGGTCAGCATTACTTTTTGTCTTTGGATAATAGATATTCTAATTGGCATCAAATGAAATCTTTGAGGTTTTTTTAATTTGAAGTTTTGAAAATTTTAAGGTTGATAGATAAGACTATGGTAGACTAACCAAAGGCCTCCAAGAGATACTCACACCCTAAACTCTGAAACCTGTTATTATTTTTATTACTATTGTTTGGAATTCATTGAGGGTACAAAGAATTAGGTTACACTGATTGTATTTGTTAAAGTTCCTCTTAGAATTGTGTCCTGCCCCCAAGAGGTGTGCCAAGCACCGTGAACCCATTCGTCTTTCTCCTCCCCCCTCCTCACTTACTCGTTCTCCTATTGACCCTCCTGCCCAGTATTAGTTCATCTCCTGCCTTCATATTAGAATCGAATACATTGGATTCTTGCTTGTGATACTTTACTAAGTACAATGTGTTCCAGCTCCATCCAGGTTAATACAAAAGATGCAAAGTCTCCATCTCCTTTATTAGCTGAATAGTATTCCATGGTACACATATACCACAGCTTGTTAATCCATTCCTGGTTTGGTGGGCATTTAGGTTGTTTCCATGTCAATGCAGTCTAGTGCAAATGTTCTTATGATAAAAGGACTTTTTTTCTTATGGGTAGATGCCTAGTAATGGGATTGCAGGATCAAATAGTAGGTCTAATTTAAGTTTTTGGGGATTCTCCATACTTCCTTCCAAAATGGTTGTATTAGTTTGCAGTCCCACCAGCAGTGAAAAAGTGTTTCCCTCCACATGCATGCCAGCTTCTGCAGCTTTGAGACTTTGTGATGTGGGCCATTCTCACTGGGGTTAGGTGATAGCTCAGGGTAGTATTGATTTGCATTTCTCTGATGATTAGGAACAAAGAGCATTTTTTTCATATGTTATTTAGCCATTTGCCTGTCTTCTTTAGAGAAGGTTCTTTTCGTAACTCTTGCCCAGTGATATATGAGATTGTTGGGTGTTTTTGTTGATGAATTTGAGTTCTCTGTACATCCTAGTTATCAAGCTTTCTGTCTGATTCATAATATGCAAAAATATTTTCCCATTCTGAAGGTTGTCTATTTGCTTTGGTTGTTTCCTCAGCTGTACAGAAGCTTTTCAGTTTAGTTACTAAAAGACTGAAACTAGACCCACACCACTCACCACTTACAAAAACTGATTGGAGATGGATAAAAGATTTAGATCTAAGACATGAAATAATAAAAATTTTCAAAAAAATTGTGGAGAAAATACTTGAAGATATCAGTCTGGGGAAAGACTAAATGAAGGTGACTTCTGTGGCAATTGCAACAACAACAAAAATAAACAAATGGGACTTAATTAAACTTAATTAAATCGTTATCTTAAATGACAAAGGAGGACTTTGCAGATGTAATTAAGTATCTTGAGATGGGAGATTATCCTGGATTTTCCTGGTAGGACCTATGTATAATGACATGAACCCTTATTAAAGAGAGGTAGAGAAATATTTGACAGGCAAGAAAGCAAAGTAACAATGGAAAATAAAAGAGAGATGTGGCTATGAGCCAAGGAGTGCTGATGGTCACCAGGAGGTAGAAGAGGAAAGTGATAGATTCCCCTGGAATACGACTCTGCTGACTCTTTTATTCTCCAGAACTGACAGAATAAATCTCCTTGTTTTAAGTGACCATGTATTTTTGTAACTTGTGACAGTACCCATAAGAAACTAGTAAACGCAGCTTTCAACATATATATTAACAATTATGACACAAACATCTTCTGATGCAGCACTGAAGAGTATGTAATTTGAGTTAGAATATTCTGTTTCCCTGAAAGATATCTACACTTTTTATGCCCTACACAGACAAAAAATAGTGGTATAGGATCTTCAGACATAATTGTCTGCAAACTGGATGTATACATATATATTGTAGAATTTTAAGGCCTAATTGAAATACTAGCACTAAGTTGAAATGCAGAGAGTGTATTTCTGGAAAAATAAAGTAGATAAGATATTTTTCAATAATTTTCTAATAAGTTTTATTGAGATAACATAAATGCAGGTTTGGCAACCATTTGAATCATTAATGAAACTCAAAATTTTATTAGCATTACCAGCACTGATGCAGCTCAACACACCAGTCTTAGAAGCATTGCTCCTTGAACAATAATTCTACAGTTTTTACTCTATTGTTTTAGATTTCTTTTAAGGAAAACATAGTATTAGAAACACATTTTCAATTGTGTTTGGATTCATTGCTTAGTCCATGTAAGTTACAAATATAAAATGATGCCTAGAATACTCTATAGAACTTATAATGTGCACAAACACACAGGTAACACAGATTTTACACTAATAAATATTCAAGTATTACATAAACAATAGAGGAAAGTTGGTAAATATATTGTATTCAGAAGACAAATAAAGATAAGGAAATAGGTGTTCTTCCTAGTTTAATATATACATTTATAAGAAACACTTTCTAAAAGTCTTTCTCTGCATAAATTCTGTGTAAAAAATAGCCAGTCATAGATAACAATTTCAGAAAACATATTATTCCACAGGATAGGTCTCAAGAGATGTTTTAAACTTGCAAATGACCTTTACACAAGGGTGAGTGTGGATGATAATGAAATCAAGTATGAAATTTGAGGAGGGATTTACTATTTTGTTTATCAATCATTTTTTCCTTAGTTAATACCATATTTAGCCCTGTATAATATGCTGTCATATATAATGAGCACCCACATTTTGTGCCCAAACTTTAAGGGCCCAAAATCTTTCATTTTAATTTTTAATTCAAATTTCTATCTGTTTATATTTAGATACTTGATTTTTGTATTATAGAAGAATTTTAATATGTATTTTCTAACATATTGTGGCACAAGAAATTTTACATAACACATATTCAGTTTTGTGTCAAATTTCATTCATGTCCACATGTTCAATGTTCAAACCTTCTCTCTTCATAAAGTTGTTTTTTTTGTTTTGTTTTGTTTTGTTTTTTGAGACGGAGCCTCAAGCTATCCCCCTGGGTAGAGTGCCATGGCATCACAGCTCATAGCAACCTGCAGCTCCTGGGCTCAAGCGAGTCTCCTGCCTCTGCCTCCCAAGTAGCTGGGACCACAGGCGCCCGCCACAACGCCCGGCCATTTTTTGGTTGCAGCCATCGTTTTTGGCGGGTCCGGGCTGGGGATTCGAACCTGCCACCTTAGGTGTACGTGGCTGGTGCCTTAGCCGATTGAGCCACAGGTGCCAAGCCACAGTCTATGTTCCTTAACAGTATATGTTCTTTAAACTCACAGTGAGGTTTTGGCACATTAACTAGATGCCTTTGTTTAACTGGTCCGGGTCAGGTTTGAACCCGCCACCCAGGTTATGTGGCTGGCTCTGTAACCACTGTGCTATGGACGCCAAGCCAACTAGATGCCTTTAATCATACAACCAAGTTACTGAGATTATAGCCTTGGGCAGTCTAACTTGAGAGCATGTTTTTTTTTTTGAGACGGAGCCTCAAGCTATCCCCCTGGGTAGAGTGCTATGGTATCGCAGCTCATAGCAACCTCCAACTCCTGGGCTCAAGTGAGTCTCCTGCCTCCACCTCCCAAGTAGCTGGGACTACAGGCGCCCGCCACAACGCCCGGCCATATTTGGTTGCAACCATCATTGTTGTTTGGCGGGCCTGGGCTGGGGATTCGAACCTGCCACCTTAGCTGTATGTGGCTGGCGCCTTAGCCGCTTGAGCCACAGGCGCCAAGCCGCAAATGAAAATATTTTATAAGCAGTGTTCCAAAAAGATTTGTGCAAATTGGTATTTACCTATCATCCCACCATGTCATCAATTCCATTTTCATGTTCTTTCCATACTGTGAGCATATATGTCCATTTTTTATATAAATAATTGTAATTATACTGCATATGTGTAGAAGCCCCCCCATATAACTTTGCATTATATGCATTTTCCCAAGTGTTGAATGATTTCATAAGTATAATTTTTAGTGCCTTCATAGTTCACATTGTCATGCTATTCTACCGTTTAATTAACTGTAGCTCTTTGGTATAAATTGCTTTTTCCCTTGGGTTATTTTTTTAAGGACAAATTCCCAGGAGTGAGGCCACACAGTCAAACAGTATGAACATTTTTTTAACCCCACTAATTGAATGTTAGTGCTTTGAAATACATTTATTTCTGTGCTTTTCCTCCTAGTACATTAGTAATTGGATACTGGAACTAATGGAAATAAGTAAGCATACAGATAATGTAGAAAGCCTTACGGCCTGAGTTGGAAGTAAGATAATTATTTTCTTTCAGTATTCAGCATCCTATTTTGTTATGCTTTGGCAGAGTAACAGAGGACCAGCTTAGGAAATGTGAGGAAAATGATCTTAAAAGCTTGGCCATGGTATATTGAAAGTTAACTTTTTTCTTTTTTCTTTTCTTTTTTTTTTTTTTTTTGAGACAGAATCTCACTATATCACCCTGGGTAGAGTGCTGTGGCATCATAGCTCACAGCAACCTCCAACTCTTGGGCTTAAGTGATTCTCTTGCCTCAGCCTCCCAAGTAGCTGAGACTACAGGCGCCCGCCACAATGCCTGGCTATTTTTTTGTTGCAGTTGTCATTGTTATTTAGCAGGCCTGGGCTAGGTTTCAACTCCCCAGTCCCAGTGTATGTGGCCGGCACCCTAACTATTGAGCTACAAGTGCTGAGCCAGAAAGTTAAATTAAGAAGAAAAGCTGAACTGTAGAAGAAAAGCATGATTATTTTTCATGCTTGCAGTTAGATTATAAATTTAATTCTTTGGTCCTTCTTTAGATATAATTATGTCTAAAAAGTTAGATTAATTAATTACTGTGGTAATTTACAGTATATGCCAAAGGACTACCAGTATATGTTTATGAGATTCTATCAGTACTGTGATTATTATCATTATTATCTCTAATACAGAGATTAAAAAAAAAGGATTTTCTTATGGATAGTTTTTCACCAAAACAGTAGAACCTGTTCTTAATCTCATTCTTTCTCTGACCTCAGCAGAAGGATTCATGTCAGCCGTATGTAATCTATAGCAGATTTTTGAATTGGCTATGAGTTTAAAATAGATAAAATCTTAAAAGACAAGAAAGTCTAAATAATCAAAAGTTCTTTGTAATTAAAGCATGAAAGGCCCAGTAGAAAGTATCACTAGAAGACTTTATATTAGGAAAAAAGTCCTATGATTCCACAGAGGTGTACTTTTTAACCCCTAATTTTTCTTTTCCTCAGAAAGTACATAATTACGGCACATATATTAAGAATTGTCATAGTTTGGAAGCTATGAAGTTGATTGATAGCTTTTTAAAGTATATAAGAGAATAAACCTCACTATTTAAATGTAATAATCTCTGCCTTTGTTGATTGAAATCAGATTTAAATACAGTTTCTTAAATGGGCCTGTGTGGAAAATATACTATATGATTCTAAGACAAAAGTTAAATCATTTTACATGTATTTCATTTTAACTTGTTATGTCTGGGCTGTTATGGCATTTAAAGCTGTTATTCTTACCCCATGATTTCTGTCCGAAGGCAAATGAGAATCAGATGCTCACATCTGGACCATTTATTCCAAACATTGTTTTATTTAAATAGTTTAAATTGCATTAGAAATTTTTGACAGTAATGAAGTCAGGAATTTAGAATGAATCACCGAGTTTTCCCATTGAAAGGGGAAGATAGAAGCCTCCAACTAAAGTAGAAATATGTAGAAATATAGACTAAAAGAAGGTTGTTTTTTTTGTTTTTATTTTATTTTATTTATTTATTTACTTATTTATTTATTTTGTGAGACAGAGCCTTAAGCTGTCGCCCTGGGTAGAATGCTATGACATCATAGCTCATAGCAACCTCCAACTCCTGGGCTCAAGTGAACCTCCTGCCTCAGCCTCCCAAGTAGCTGAGACTACAGGCGCCCGCCACAATGCCTGGCTATTTTTTGGTTGCAGCCATCATTGTTGTTTGGCGGGCCTGAGTTGGATTCGAACCTGCCAGATCAGGTGTACGTGGCTGGCGCCTTAGCAGCTTGAGCCCCAAGTGCTGAGCCTGTTTGTTTTTTTTTTTAAATAGCTTTACTGAGGTTTAAAAGCTGTACATATTTTGGCTCAGCACCTGTGGCTCAAGTGGCTAAGGCGCCAGCCACGTACACCCAAGGTGGCGGGTTTGAATCCAGTGCAGGCCCGCCAAACAACGACGGCTGCAACCAAAAAAAATAGCCGGGCATTGTGGCCGGCACTCTACCCAGGGGGACAGCTGGAGGCTCCTATCTCAAAAAAAAAAAAAAAAAAAAAAACTGTACATATTTAATGTATACAACTCCATGGGGATAAGCATGCATCCATGAAGCTGTCACCACCATCAAGGCCATAAACATGTTCATTGCCTCCCAATTTCTTCTTACCCCTTTTGTTATTATTATTATTTGAAATTTATGCATCAACTTTTTAATTTTTTTTGTAGTTTTAGGCCGGGGCTGGGTTTGAACCCACCACCTCCAGCATATGGGTCTGGCGCCCTACTCTTCTGAGCCACACGCACTGCCACCCCTTTTATTATTGTTATCATTATTTTCTGTGTGTTATATATTGATATTTTAATTTAAAATATACTTTGTTTTAGGTTTGCTGAAGTGTTTTTTTTTTTTATAAATCATAGCAGTATACATTAATACTATCATGGGGTATAGTGTACTGTTTCTGTATACAATTTGAAATACTTTTCATCCAACTGGTTAGCATAGTCTTCATGTCTTTTTCTTAGTTATTGTGTTAAGACATTTATATTCTACATTTAGAGAGATTCACATGTACCCTTATAGGA
>CAUYQV010177729.1:0-19218 GCA_963574575.1 Galagoides demidoff
TTTTTTTTTTTTTTTTGAGACAGAGCCTCAAGCTGTCGCCCTGGGTAGAGTGCTGTGGCATCACAGCTCACAGCAACCTCCAACTCCTGGGCTCAAGCCAGTCTCCTGCCTCCGCCTCCCAAGTAGCTGGGACCACAGGCACCTGCCACAACACCCGGCCATTTTTTGGTTGCAGCCATCATTGTTGTTTGGCGGGCCCGGGCTGGATTCGAACCCGCCACCTTAGGTGTATGTGGCTGGCGCCTTAGCCACTTGAGCCACAGGTGCTGAGCCACAAAATATTAGTTCATGCTAAACCTAGCACTCTTCTGCTTCCCTTAACTTTAGTTTCAATTGTATTTTCAGATGGGGATTCTTTTTGTTTCCTCTCCCATCTGCCCTCTGACTGCTCGGTGCTTTTCAGTTAGTTTTTCTGGTTAAAGGTTTTAAGCCTGTTAAAATTGGAAGAGCTTTAGCTTCATAGTACCTGGAGTGCTATTCTGAGGAGTACACTGAAAAATAATACAGTTCTCCAAAAATTGGCACAATATGAGAACAAACTGGTACATTTTGTCCCCAGTGTGGGATAAACTGGGAGCATCTAAAGGGCAACCAGGAAAGGGGAACTTACCTGGATAATCCAAGAACTCCCATCGTTCTGGGCTCAAGCTAACCTCTTTTGAAGATTATTGATTGAATAAATGTTAAGCTGCTGAGTTTCTTTCCCACTTACTTTTCTAAACACTGGACTTTTGTAGCTCTTTTTTTTTTTTTGCCTTGGAACATTCACAGGTCATCCAAAATAGTGGCAAACAGATCACCAGCTACGAGCTCTGAAGAGCTGGAAAGAATCACCCTGCTTCTCCAGCCCATCACCCAGCACTGGGCTTGCATGTAACTGGCTTTCAACATACAGTGTGGAAGGGACCTTGAAGGTAAATAAGGGATATCTGGGTTGGCAGGCTTACACTGACAGATGCAGCTGCTGAGTTCTCTTGGGGAAGACACCTAGAAACAGGAGCATTCTAGCCTTGACAATCCAGAGATGCGAGGCTGGCATGGTGGTGGGCGCCTGTTGTCCCACAGACTCCAGAAGCTAAGGTGGGAGGACCACTTAAGTCCAGGAGTGCAAGAACAGCCTGGGCAACGGAGTGAAACTCCCTCTCTAAAAATAAAAACAGAAAGAAAAAATGACAAAGACCTAGTTGGGCCTGGTGGTGCACATCTGTAGTTCCAGCTGCTCTGGAGGCTGCGGTGGGAGGATCACGAGCCCAGGAGTTAGGGGCTTTGGTGAGCTATGATCACACCACAACACTTCAGCCTGGGTGACACAGGGAGACCCTGTCTCTGGGAAAAAACCCAGACAATCAAAAAAATCACAGATACAAAGCAGAAAAATAAAGCACCCTCCTGGGCCCAGGACTGCGGCTGTTGACATCATCCACCATTTTGCAACCTCCTAAAAAAGCCCTTCCCTGGGCGTGTCCTTGTTGACTGATGTTCCCACTGCAGCTCTTGCATAGGTATTACCTGGAACACATCTGTCCCATCTTCACCTGTCAGATTTGTGTTGATCCATTAGGTATTAACAAAAACTTCCATTGTTCAAGACACTTTCTAGATCACCTCGATCTAAATTGAATTCTCTTGTTAGATTCTCTCAGAATACCCTCTGCTGTACCTCCCTGGCGCTTATTACAGTTTGTAGCTGTGCACACACTGCATTACTGACAGTGTTTATGGTGGTTTCTCTACCAGCCTCTACCCTCCAGGAGTGCAGGGAACAACTCTATTTTGTGCGAGACTGTATCCTTAGGACTTACCATGGTGCCTAGCACATGGTGTGGGCTCAACATGGATCTTCTTTGGAGTGGAAGCAGGAGAGATGTTCTTTTCTTTTAAAAGAATGGTTTCTCTCGGCACTGATGTTTGAACTTCATTTAAGGGTAGGCCGTAAAGGTTGAAATATGAAATTTAACACAAAACAATAAGAAATGTAAGTTATCTTTTCCTAGCGATATACATTTATAGTGGAACTAAAGAGTTATGTGAGTTAGAAAGAAAACTAATAGGGAACTAATTGATGGGGGTTCCCATCAATTTGAGATTTGGTCATCATATTTAAATGGCTCAAGTAATAAGTATTCAAGTCTATTTTTTATGAAATTTATTTCCAAATTGAAGTGGCAGTGTATACAAAGATAACAGAGCTTGTGATAATTTACAGAAATGTTTGCTATGACATGCACATTAGGAAGTGTTTCAAACATATACATATTAGGTTTCATGCTGAATAAATAATCCCCCCAAATTTTTATTTTTACATAAAAATATAATATTGCACTCTTAACAAGACCAGTTATTTTGCATATTTTCCTCTTTAGATAAATGATGAAATTCGGCCTTAAAAAAAGACTGAGTAGCAACCCTATTCTAATAGGGAACTAGTTTAAAGTTCTCAGTAAAAAAAATGAAAGCTAGACAATAGCTGCAGTTTTTTTCTTAAACAAAGCGAATCACTTCAACGTGAACAGGAATAATCTCATCTCCGCACCTGTTTGGACCTTGGAATTAATACCCTGCTTGTGGAAACTGTGATGTAGATGCCGCCTGCTAAGTGTCCTTAAACTAAGGACACTTATTGGGCACAGGGACGCAGGTGAAGGTTAGATGCCTACGTGGCCACTTGCTTGCTCTATCTGCAGAGATTCTGGAATTGCATTTTTATGTAGCTTTTGAGCAGAATGTTTTAGAAAGTCTGGAAGTTACAAAAGTAGTTCTGTAAACACCATATGAATGAAATTTCCATAACAAATGCGCGAGTTATTCTGAGGCAGGGATATATATTTTTACCCCATAGTAACAGATTACTGAGCTTATTTTACAGTGTTTCCGAAGCCAATAAAGCAGCACCCCAAGTAAAAAAATAGCCGTGATATCACAGTAGAGACAGACTATTCCAAGATTTTCAGGAATTCTGTCTTTATGGTGTCTAAGTTTGCCATACAGTATATTTAGATTTTACTATTGTTTCTAGAATTCTCCGGTGGTGTAGGTTAGCAGAAACAGAATGAAAACAGTTTCCTGAAATAATTATTCTGCCTGCTGTTTAAAACAAAGCAGCTGCCTCCTTTTCTTTTATAATTCTGTTTGGGGGGAAATAATCCTTTCTCCAAGTAAATGCCTTCCCTTGGCTGTCTTATCAGAACCTGTGCAAACTTCTCTCAAAGTCAAGGCTTTCTATTGCAGACTGTTAAGCATTCAATGCTCTTTCAATGGTAGATTTTGAAGATGTATCTTTGTGTTTAGACCTTAGTGATTCAACTAAGGATATTCAATACCTAGTGTTATGGATTGTAAGTAAAATTTTATAAAGAAACACAATGTGTCTGAAATCAAAGATACCCGTGTTCTTGTTTGTGGCTGTCAAAAAATTCTGTTTCTCCTTTGAGCTAAGAAGGAGGCAACTGGCAAAAGCTGCCTAACACTGAGCTTCATGAGTAGTTTGATTTTACTATTCAGATATTCCATAAAATGTTCAGGGCAGAGGCACCTGCTGAATAATTTGCTTCTCAAAGAAAACAATTGTTGAGTTCTGAAAATTCTTACTTTTTTTTTCACCTTTTTTGGGGGTGTGTAGGTGGTGGGTATATCTCAGGGCAGAAAAACTTTTAAAATACCAATTTTGGAGTATTTTATGTAAACAATTAGCAAACCAACTTAAATTTTACTGGCCCTTTTGGAATAACAGAAAAAGAGATCTTAATCTTTCTTTGGAATATCCTCATGGGAAAAAAACTTGAAGAATATAATTTTAATTTACTATGTAAGACTTAAAACTTGTGTATACTGACACAATTTTATAGATTATCACTACATTAGTATAGAACTTTCTTCTCTGGACCTTGTGAGGCTTTAGAATTTTGTGCAGATAAATGCATTTTATCTTTATTTGGATGTTTGTTTAGACATCCATTTCTTCAGGTTCAACCTCCTAAGACTGGTCAACACATCTAGTTTGGAGTTAAAGTGCTTTGGAGAATGTGAAGTTCTCACACATTCATCCGGCTGCATAGCTACTGAGAAAAGAATAGAACATGGGCTGTTTCAAGCGTTGCTGGTCCTTCCGACACCAGGCAATCACCGTCCCGTCACTGTTGGCTGTGTACAAATGGTGGCCATCACAAGAAAATGTAAGGCTGTAAAAAAGAAAAGATCACATTTGTATGGTATATTTTTAAAAACCATGTTAGCATATTGGCCATCGTGTGGAAGTGAAGGGATCTTCCCTGGAGCAGAGGCAGGAACTCAACGACGGCCTCCACTGCCTGCTTCTCACTGCGGTTCTAATACTGTCACTTTCCTGCCACCTCTGTGATGCTCATTCTGACCAGGTGAGACAGAAGGAAGTCACCATCAAAGAGCTCGGTGTGTTGCGCTCCTTTTTTATGTATTTTGTTTTTCTATTTCTTTATACTTTATTATCTAAATAACAAATACCTGGGTATAGGAAACTTTAAAAAAGTATAACAGTACTATATTGCCTTCTTGGAGAAATAAACGTAATTACTTAAAGGATATATTTCATTTCCCCTAAAGAAAAAAGGGGCTCGGTGCCCATAGCTCAGTGGTTTGAAGCTGGCCATATATGCCAGGGCTGGTGGGTTTGAACCAGCCTGCGCCAGCTAAACAACAATGACAACTACAACAAAAAAATAGCCAGGCATTGTGGCAGGCACCTGTAGTCCCAGCTACTTGGGAGGCTGAGGCAAGAGAATCACTTAAGCCCAAAAGTTTGAGGTTGCTGTGAGCTGTGACGCCATGGTACTCTACCAAGGGCAACTGTCTCAATTAAAAAAAAAAAAAAAGCAAAAAAGGTAATATAGCAGGTGGTGCTTTTGGCTCAGTGAGTAGGGTGCCGGCCCCATATACCAAGGGTGGCAGGTTCAAACCCAGCTCCGGCTAAACTGTAACAAAAAAATAGCTGGGCATTGGGGTGGGCGCCTGTAGCCCCAGCTACTCAGGAGGCTGAGGCAAGAGAATCGCCTAAGCCCAAGAGCTGGAGGTTGCTGTGAGCTGTGACATCACTGCAGGACAAAGTGAGACTCTGTATCTTTAAAAAAATATATATACATATATAATAACTTTAGGTTCCTTAAACTCTAAATTTAGTACATTAAAAATAAATTTATTTTAAGAAAGTAGAATTTGTTTCTTGTACCTCAATGAATTCCCAACAATAAAAAAAAATTTTTTTTAAAAGAAAAGAAAGTAGAATTTGAATCATTTCTTTTCCAATTGAGTTTTTAAAGTGAAATCTGTTAGCTAAGCAAAGCATAACTGGTTGTTTATCTATCTTATCAAGCACACTCTTGCTACCATCAATCACCAGGATGGTTTTGTATTTGTAACCCCAGGGCCTCCCCTGGGCGTACGAGCAGCATGTCTTTCCCTTGGACTCTGGCTGTGATTCTGAGCTCCATCAAGACAAGGACTGTGGCTCTTTTTGCTCCTTGGACCTGGATAACCTCCTCCTCTGGAGAAGGTTTCTATGACACATGGTCATAAACAGTGACACATGGTCAGCTTTTCGTGGTGTCTTCAATCACATATTTTTTTTAGATCTGTGTGCTTTCTAAGAAAAACTAATCATAAATTATATTATGAAGACTGGGGGGAGGGAGATCTTACCTTATGATAGGCTTATTTGATTTGGGAAACGTAATTTCTCTCACAGGCTTTAAGTCCCATGTGCTCCATAACCTAGAGGGGGAAAAAGTCATCATGTAGTTATGCAAATTAACAGTCTCCACTAAACCTCCCTATGTACTTGTTCATTCATTGTAAGTCATTAGGAAGGAAATACACCAAGCAATGAACAGTAGTTACCACTGGGAAGTTTGCAGGCGAGGCCTGGGAATAAGGGAACTTGTAGCTTTATATACTGTCGTACCGTTAATCTTTTATATTAATATAAAACTCAAAACTGCACTAAAGCTATCTTTATTCATTAGAAATAAAACAGGAAGAACCTGTATCAAGAGATGTTTTAAAATCTCTAAGCACTGAATATTGATATGCCTTGATATCAACAACTAATTTCTGAAATTGCTGTGTCCTTAGGAGTAAAAGCAAAAACAGAGAATCCAAATTCTTCTTTCCCACCTTACAATTCCATTTTCTAATCCTCCGGCAATGACGTTGATGGAGATTCCCTCAGGTTGGTTGGAGAAAGCGACGGAGCAGATGACCTCCCTGCAGTGGACGTGTCCGACGAGGTCTCCGTTCACTGTCCAGAGTCTGAGGTCACTGCCTCCGCCAGCTAAAACATCCAAATCACCCTGCAGGTTACGGAATGTGACCGTCTCAGAGCCGCTCACACTGGGGCCCAGAACTGCACCCCCGAGGGCTGTGCTTATTTGTTTAGAGAGGACGTTTATAGGCTATCCATGACTATTAATGAAATCACTACTTTATGAGTTGTATAGGGCTTCCCATATTTATCTAGGGACAATGATCAGTGACAGAATAAAAAAGCCATCTACAATGGAGTGTAAGGTAAATTAATCATGAATCCTTGTCTAATTACAAATACAAATTAAAAGTATTTCAGCATGTAAACTATCAAATCTGAATTATGTTTGAATTCATGACATAATAGGCGTAGAGTATAGCACACAGGAGAACCAAGAGACCCCCCTGAGCCAAAAAGCATAAAGTGCTTGAACCTATTCCCCATGAATGTCAGGCATAATAGGTGCACAGCATAACACGCGGCATAGTAACCAAGAAAACCAATGCAACAGTAATATAAGGTGCGGGAACCTGTTCCCAATTCACGGCATAATGGTCATACGAAGCTTTGTCATGCTCGATGGCAAGGAGCTTCCCTGCTGGAACCTTTTCCCTATGAATTCACGGCATATAGGTATTAAAGATAAAAGGCTATTGTAAAAATGTTCCTCTTCATTGACTAAAAGTATGGAATTCCCTTCCCCAAAGAAGTATTAAAAGCAAATTTTAATAGTGTCCTAAAAAAAAAAAAGAAAAAGAAAATACCTAGAAAGCCAAACAATCTCCAAAAAGAGTAGAAAATATTCTGTGAAATCAGCTGTCAGAAAAGACTAATGTGACTTTTTAAGAGAAAAAAAAGGCTGGAGTAAAAATTGCCTCAGTTAAAAACTCTTAAAAAAAGAAGGAAATTTATTCTTACAGAGGTGTCCAACCTGCTGCCCAGAAGCCGAACGCTGACTTGGTGAGGACCTTTTTTGCTTACGTGTGATGTCGGATATCACGAAAAGTACACATATATCACTTTTTTTTTCTTTTTTAGCTAATCAGCTTTCTGTGACTGCTTGTGTAATGTGTGGCCCAAGACAACTCTTAGTCAGAGGGAAAAAAAGTTAGACATCCCATGAGGGACCCTGCGAATACCAAATCCATGGACTTGCTCAAGTCCTTTCTATAAAATGCTGTGGTGCTAGCATATATACCCCTCTCTATATGATCCGTGTAGTACCTAATACAACATAGATGCTATATTAGTAGTTACACTGCATTGTTTGGGGAATAATGATAAAAAAAGTGTGTACATGTTCGGTCAATACAGACACGATCATGCATTTTTTCTCCCTACATTTTTTCATTCCTGTTGGTTGAGCTCCATGAATCCAGACAATCAGAGGCCAGCTGTATGTATGCAGATACATATACGTATTTTTAATTTTAATTTTAATATTACTTGGATGGTGCCCACTAAATAGTCAAGATTTTTTTTTTTTCTTGAGACAGTCTCACTGTGTTACCCTTGGTAGAATGCTGTGATGTCACAGCTCACAGCAACCTCAAACTCTTGGGCTTAAGAGATTCTCTTGCCTCAGCCTCCCAAGTAGCTGGGACCACAGGCACTTGCCACAATACCTGGCTAATTTTTTTGTTGCAGTTACCGTTGTTGTTTAGCTCGCCTAGGCCAGGTTCAAACCAGCCGGCCTCGGTGTGTGTGGGTGGTGCTATAACCATTGTGCTACAGGCGCCAGGCCAATAGTCTAGATTTTTGGTAGGCTAAATCTTGTAACTTTCTTCCCTTCTTGGCCCCTAGGAAAACAGGACGATGAATTCTAGTCTGCATCACTAAACATTAAGTTTGGCTTCTTTTAAGAAGTAATTTTAAAAATTATGTTCTTTCTATATCAAATGTTCTTTAAGATTCCTTTCACAAATGTATAAAGAGACCTTTGGTTCAAATTAGAAAAAATGTTTTACCCATTACTCTGTTACTACAGATACTGTGCACTACCCGGGGACACCTGACTACTCTACTAGTGGGTTGGTAATTGCAGCACAAGTCATTTTGTTTCTAGTTCCCATATGCCTAGCTGATACAGTATCACAGAAATAAATCACTACAGGCAGCAGGCAGTAATTAACTTTACAAAATTCAGTTCCCTCAGGACTAGTCCTAACTTTCAAACGTTGCCAAAACAAGAAAGTAGAGAACACTATATAAAAAAATCATTGTAATATTTCCCCGGCATCCCTCTTGATGTGACACACTAAAATCTGTTAATGTGTAATTAGCAAAGTCATCAATCATCTGCTTACTTGTATTACCAACGTCAACTGTTTAAGTGAGATCTTGTCCCTTAGTTATGGTTGTTAGAAAATAAAAAGGTTTTCATGGTATTATTTTATGACTAGGGGATAAGACTGGCAAAACACGTTCACATCTGAAATCCTTAATCATGATGGAAGACATTTCTTTTCTTGAATACTATTCTATTTACTCTTAATGAATGTTTTGGAAAAACAACAACAAAATTCCCAGAGACCTGTAGTTTAATTAAAAAAATAAATACAGTATTTGTGGGTGGCACCTGTAGCTCAAGGAGTAGGGTACCGGCCCATATACTGGGGTGTTGGTGGGTTCGAGCCTAGCCCTGGCCAAAACGGTAAAAATAATAATAATAATAATAATAATGATAATACGATATTTGATCTCACCTAAAACCCTTAGAATTTACTGACTTTTGTATGTCAAGGAGACAACACGTGCTGGGAGGGCTAGATAGCATAGAACGGAGGTTGGTCACCAAACAAGCCAACCACATGATTAGAGAATTGGAACTTTCAAGGCAACACCCACCTTAATCCCAGGGCTACCACCAAGGAGTGGAGAGGGGCTGGAGATAGAGCTCTGTCTGCAATGGATAATGATTTAATCATGTCTATATATTGAAACCTCCATAAAAACCCTAAATGACAAGGTTGGGAACACTTCCAGGTGGGTGGAGACATCCACACTCCAGAGGCTGCTACACCTAAGCCCCATAACCCTGGACCCACGAGGACACAGCCTCCGGCTCTTGGGACTCTTCCAGACCCTGGCCCTCTGTACGTCTGCACCTGATGCAGGGGGTGTCCAGCCGACCTGAGCCAGCTCCATAAGGAAGTCCTCCCTGCTTTAATCCTATGAGGAAATTTATACTGAAATGCGCGGTTCACATTTTGTTCCTCAATTCTGCTTTCTTCAGCCTTTTCTGCCCATAACGCCCATCTCTTTCCTCAGCTCTGCAGTGGCTGTCTGTTTCATAGAAGGGATACTGCCCAATTTATGAATCACTAATAAAAGCCAATTTTATCTTTACTCTCAATTTGTTAAAATTTTGTTGACAGGTAACAAGGTTAATAGTTGAAAAGCAGAAACAAAAAAGCATAAAAAAACCAAAACCAAGAAAATTCAGATAATTATGTAACAATCATTTGGTTAACTTAAATGTGCTCAAGTGGAATTTTACATAGGTCAGGAAAAGAGTTAAAGTAACTTATGCATAAGTTGTTGCCTACATTGATGAACCAAGTCTTGGCCCTTATAGTATTTCAATATTCATACATCCTGCAGCCAAAGTACTTGGGTTGGGCAGGGACCCGAGAAAATCTGAAGTTCAACAGCTCACCCTGGGTGGCAACCACCGGGGGCGGTCTGCTGGAGCACCAGCCCCATGCTCTGGTCTGGACAAGCTCACCTGAATCACACACGGTAGCGATGTCACCTGAGGTTTCACTGGCAGAGACGGCTGTGACAGGGCTTTTGTGTCCTGCCAGACTTTGTACATAGCACAACCTGAAAGACAAGAGATAAGAATTTGTGTGTAATTGTTACACAGAATTATGCTCTTTTACTTTATAATTCTTTTTCTCAGTCTATGTATCTGTTCCTCTTAAGGCTTACAAGCTTTCCTATTTGATCTTCTGGTTTTGATAAAATTACAAAGGTAATCATACTTTTAAGCATGCGTTTCAGGCTTGAAAGTATATATTTATATAAGCATAGTTATTTCACATAGTAAAGAAAGATATTAAAAATAGCTTTGTTTGAGTGGAGACCTCTGTACCTGTTTAAATCCCATATGATGCAGGTTCCATCTCTGCTCACACTTATCAGAATAGAATATGGTTTGCAAACGCATAAGTTCGTGATCTCTTCTGTGTGACCATAGAGATGGGTCTGAGTCTCCATTTCTATCTCTGATGGCTGAAATTTAAAAATTAAGTAAAGTATAAGATAAAAACCAGAACAACAAAGTATCCCAGTATAGTATCTCAAAAATAACATAACTAATACAGCATCTGTGGCTCAAAGGAGTAGGGCACTGGCCCCATATGCCGGAGGTTGTGGGTTCAAACCCAGTCCCGGCCACAAACTCAAAATAAAATAACATAACCAAAGTAATTCAAACAGTCTTCTCAAATCTATTATTTTTCAATCCTATCCAGTTCAACTTCTTTAAGAATAAACTAATAAGGAATTTAAGAAATTTTAAACTGCTCATACTTTCAACTTGCACACTTTTCAGTTTTTGTCTATTCTTGTCCAGTCTTCAAATACACATGTATTTTTATCATTGTAATATTGTCTTACAAATAATTTCTTTTTCTTTTTTTTTTTTTGCAGTTTTTGACTGGGGCTGGGTTTGAACCCGCCACCTCCAGCATATGGGGCTGGCACCTACTCCTTGAGCCACAGGCCCCACCCCTTCTTATTTCGTATTTTACACCTTCTCTATTAACCGTTTTCCAGTTTTGATACTGTCTCCAAAATACAACAGAACTTCTGTGAGTTGACCACCCAAGGGACTGTAACAACTGGTCAACATACAGAGGTGGTCAGCATAAGGAACTAGGTGCTGTACTGACTGATATGTCCATTCTTCTCCCTTGTCAGTGCATGTCTGGTCTATTTAAGGAGGTGGTCCATGTAGGGAAGTTGTTAATTATAGAGGTTTTACTGTAATTTTTAATGGTGTTACAATACTCTGTACAGATATTACACCATAACTTACTTGAACATTGTTCCTTGACAGACATTTAAAATCACTTCCAGTTTTTAAAATTATAAATAATCCCATAAATTATACGTGGATAGAAATTTTATTCCTCCTCTGAATTATTTCTTTATAATAAATTTCCAGAATCCTACTAGTGGGTCAATGAATGCTAAGAATTTTATAGTTCTTGTCAGTGAACTTTTAGAAGGTGTTGTACCAACTCATGATGCCACCAGTGGTGATGGGTCCCAATGCCACTGTTACTTGGTAATAGCTATGAATTACATTTCTAAATCAAAGGTTGCAAAGTGACGCTCTGAGGTCCACATGGGCTCACAGACGGTAGATTTTCACACAGGGTTTGACTCCTGTGTTCTCCATTATGCTGTTTATTATCATAAATAACAACAGAAGCTCTCTAAGTTGACAACTCAAGGGACTGTAACAAACTAGTCAACATATGGAAGTAGGCTCAGTGTCCTGACATGTACACGTGGTGCATGTCTGGTCCTTGAAAATTAGGTCCACTTAAGGAGGTGATCAATTATGGAGGTTCTAGTGCATTTAATTATTTCCCCTTCACAGAATATAGAAAAGCAGAAGGAATAAGTATAGCAAAGAGCTATATACTGACCACTCAGTTAAATCTTAATGTTTTAGATTATCGCTTTACTTTTTAATTGATGTTAATTAAACATTATATATACAACTTGTGTACTGTTCCACATCCTATTTCTTCTCCCTTGTCAGAAGTTACTATCTTAAATTTTGTATTTATGTTCTTACATAAATTTTTATACTTCTAAATACTATATTATTTGTCATGTTTTTGAACTTGACATATATATTATTCTGTAGGCATGTTTTGCATCTTTCCTTTTTGTTTTATTGTTCTTAAAGTATATCTGTGTTGATATATTAGGTGTGGCTAATCTATCTCAACTACCATATACTACAGTATTATATTCACACAAAGATGCATATTTTACACTTAAAGAATCAAAAGTGAGGTAATACCAGGCTTACATTCTTAGAACAAGTGACTCAGACTGTTACAGCAGCTGCCTATTTAGCTGGGGTCTAGGACACCCAAATGAACACAATCACAGGGGCCAGATCAGTTTTTAACAAAGACAAAAGACTTAGGCCTGGGTGCCTGGACCCTGCCTTTAGACGGTTGTGGGTTAAGGGCACAAGAATTAAAATGAAATAATAATGGTCAAGCATTTGTTAAGGATTGCAAAAAGGCAAGAGCCTATTTCCTTAACCTTTAAAGCTATTAGACAGCAATAAAGGACAGAACGCTTGACTGGTTTGAAACAGTTTGATAAGTCAGATTAGAATGTGTTGGAAAAGACCAGTAATTTAGATTAGAAAGTAGTTAATGATTACACCTCCTCCATCCCTGTTCACGTATGTTCTTTATTAAGGTTAATTTTAACATAGTCCTTTTATCTACCTCCCTGTATTTTTGTTTCCCCAGGCTTTCAGATTGACACAAGACCACTGGTGAGTATGGTCAAAGTTCCTCCCTTACCAGATTATCTTGATGATTTCAGTATTATTTGAAATGTTAACATTATAAAGAACACGATAAAAACACCATGTGGTTTTAGGTTGGGGCAGCACATCCTTACTGCCTCTTGGCGTGTAAAACTGTTTGCCTCTCTGAGCCTTATAGATTATTTCTTTGAAAATAACTTAGTGTTATTTTCAAAATAACACTTTGAAAATAACTTAGTGTTATTTGAAAATAACTTAGTGTTAGAGTTTATTTCTCACACTGTGCCGTTGCCATTTCATCCTCAGGAGCAGAATGACAACAGAAGGCTGCAGTCTGGCTCTCTGACTGTGACCCTCCCACAGCCAGGAGTCTGTAGGGCCATTGAGATGTGCCCAGAACCCTTTTCAAACTATGCTTTGGGGTAGGTGGGATTGAGGAACTCCTTGCCCACAGTGATCTGAGCTGCTTCCTTTAATTTTTTCATGTGCTTGGTTTTGTGTATTTGTCACTGCCTTAAAAAAATTATTTTTGTAGAACAGAATGCAAGTACCTTCCCTGTTTCTGCCAGGTGAGGAAGATCACTGCTTCAGTCTAGGGCCTCCTGAAGGCAAAGTCAAGTCTTTAAGAATCCTGGACAACCCAGGGAATTCCAACCTAGGCTGTAATTTCATGCAAAAGTGGGTCTGATCCAAGTAATCACGTTCACTCTGAGAGGACTGCCCTCTGGGGACCAGCTTTCTGAGGGGTTCCCTTGGCACTTTCCAGCTTGCTCGATCCCTAGGTGTTGTTGTCTATTTCTTCCATAAACAAGTGTGTCCAAGGATAGTGTCAACGTTCTAGGATTGTCTTCAAGGCTAATGCTCCCTTCCTGCTTATTTACCTCTCTGGTTTGGTACTTTTTTACTAGCTTGTCAGATCCATCATGCTTTTAAGACTTAAAAAAAGCCAAAACTGAGTGCCAGTGTCTTTTTGATAAAATGACTTCTTTTCTGTTGGATAGATACTTAGTAGTGGAATTGCTGGGATGGACTGTATGCTTACTGTGGACTCTCCATACTGTTTGTACTAATTTTCAGTCCCACCAACAGTGTGTAAGTGTTCCCTTCTTTCTGTACTCTCACCAGTATCTGCTACTTGGGAATTTTGTGATGTGGACTGGGGGTGGTTGATATCTCAAGGTGATTTTTATTTGCATTTGTCTGATGTTTAGGGATGATGAGCACTTTTTCATGTTTGTTGGCCATTCTTCTGTGTTCCTGGGACAAGGTTCTGTTCATTTTTCTTGCCCAGTGATTAATTGGGTTGTTTGCTTTAGAGCTTTCTTGTTGACTTGTTTGAGTTCTCTATGGATTCTGGTTTTCATTCCTTTGTCAGATTTGCAACATATGAATATATTCTTGCACTCTCAAGGTTGTCTGCTTTGTTTATTGTGTCCTTAGCTGTGCAGAATCTTTTAAGCTTGATTAGGTCCCATTTGTTTATGTTTCATGTTGCTTCAATTGCCAATGGGTCCTCTTCAGGAAACCTTTTCCCAGTCCTATATCATTCAAAATTTTTCTCATAGATTGTTCTAGAGTTTAATGTCTTATATTTAAGTCTTTTATCTAAAGTAAGTCAATTTTTGTAAGTGGTGAGAGGTGGGGGTCCCATTTCAGTCTTTTACATGTGGCTAACTAGCTCTCCCAGAACCATTTATTAAATAGAGGTTCTTTTCCCCAGTGTATGCTTTTGTTTGGTTTATCAAAGATCACGTGGTAACATGAGGCTGGTTTCATCTTTAGTTTTTGACTCTGTTCCATAGATCTATGCCTCTGTTTTTATGCTGATGCCATCCTGGTTTGATCACTATAGACTTGTAGTATAACCTGAAACCTGGTAACCTCCGTTATTGATTTTTAAGGCATATCTGTAGGGCGAGGCATGGCTGACCTAGAAAACAGAGAAGCAAGTAATATTTAGGAGGAAGAGAATCCATTGCCCTGAACTTTTAGGAAAAGCCAGTGGATTGGCTGGAGGTCGGGGTGAATGGCAAATCATAGAAATGGGGCAGAGGACAACTCATTAAAGGAAAGAAACACAAGTCATATCAAGACTTTCATGGAGAACCAGGACTCAGAGCCAAAGAGGCCAGGAAGAGCCTGCAGGACTCTTGGAGGGGTCGTTGGACTTCACACAGTATTGTGTAAGGGCAGAGCCTTCTGGGTGTGAGTGTACGGAGGCAGAAATTCATTCTTTCCCTCGGCTTTACTGAAGTAAGAGGGAGAGGTAGGCAGGTGCACAGGGTAAGGCAGTATAGAGCAGGCAGCCCTGTTAGGCCTTAACCTCAAATATTGGGGTCCTTGAGGCTGGAAAATGGAAGATCAAACAATGAGTGTGAATTTGACTTCTGGCTCCCTTCTGATAAATTTCTTAAGAGCCAAAGATGGAGTAGCAGAAACCAATTTCCTAGAATATATCCCAAACAACAGCTTCCAGTGTTTTAATGGTTTTTCTTTAAAAAAATGATCCTCAGTAAGAGTATTTTATATTATGATTCAGGATTTGGAATTGTGGTTTCAAACATTATTCACAATATGTCCTCCACAAAGATTAGTTGCTTGAACTTTTAAAAATGAGCCTGATGGAAGTGAAAGTGGTGAAAAAGAAAAAAAAAACAAAACCCAAATTTGCATATTTAGAAGAGGATAGATTTGGGCCCAGATAGATCCTGGAACAACTATTTTGTGGATCCATCACAAACCATTACTGAGCACCTACTGTGTGCAAAACATCATGCTAGGAACTAAAATAAAAAAATCGAGTAAGACTTTGTCCTTAGCCTGTGGAGCTTCTGCTGTGTCATCCTCACAGGCAGTGAATGGGGTCTTTTTTTGCTTCTTTACCAAAAGAATTTCCTCACCATCTTTCAAGACTCAGTTCAAATCTTACTTTCTTGATGAAACTACCTAATAATTCCAAGGGGAAAAAAATAGCTTTTCTCATCTTTGCTTCTAGAGGATTCTTTTAAACGCACATGTTATCATTTGTGCTTTATTGCTATTATCTGTTTCTATACTTGGCTTTCTCGGAAGACTGGGTAGAAGGGAAACATTTTGTGTTGTTTAGATTTGAGTCTGTTAGATTCATGATGTTTATTAACACGTGCACATTGGCCCATGAGAAGGTTGTGAAATTGGTAGATTTTGACCAACGTATTTTAAAAATGGCATAGAAGAGACTAGAAACCATCAAATGATCCGCATGTCATCAAGATGAAATTTGTTTCTGTTATTTATGTGAGTGTCCTAAGCCACACTGTAAAATAGTCTTCTTACTGAGGACCAGTGACTAGGTGTTAGATTCTAGGAAGAAAGCCAGAGCTAGAAATTCTGAAGCTTGCAAATTGTAAACAGCTCTATACTATACACAGAGAGCAATGGGTTTAGAGCTTAAACGAGCAAATAAAATAACAAGCATGCTCCATAAATTGAGGTAGAAATCAGCAAACTACTTCTGTAAAGTCCGTGAATATTTCAGATTTTATAGACCATAAGGTCTCTGTCACAACTACACAATTGTGCCACTGTAGCACAAAAGCAGGCACATTTATGTGGCTGGGTTCCAGGAAAATTTGAATTCTGTATAATTTTCATGTGTCATGAAATAGTCTTCTTCTTATGATTTTTTTCAGCTATTTCAGAGCACAAAAGCCATTCTTAGCACATAATGTTCTAAAATATTACTAGAAAATTTGAGGTTGAGTAAAGTCAACGGATCTGGGGATGATTGACATCAAAAAGACAGTTTGTTATTCATAGAGGACAGGGCATGTCACACTTTAGGGGAGACACAAGGGATACACAAGGAAGAACTGGGGTGATCAGGAGGCAGAAGAAGGGGAAAGTTGTGGGCTGGAGAGTTTATTGTGGTTTCTATGGAAAGGAATAGGAAAGGCAAGATGAGCAGGTTTAAGATCGGCTAGTTTGAGCAATTTCAGGGAACTTTGGGGAGGGGAGCTGTTCTGGGTTCTCTGATACCATGGCCTGGGATGTGTAGGGAAGGAGGTGTTTTGTGTTGTTTATATTCGAAAAGCATGCTCACAGGTCTGTTGTTTATTATGTTTAGAAATTGGGCCAGGTGCAGTGGCTGACACCTGTAATCCTACCACTCTGGGAGGCTGAGGCAAATGGATTGCTTGAGCTCAGGAGTTTGAGACCAGCCGGAGCAAGAGTGAGACCCTGTCTCTACTAAAAATAGCAATTCAGGTGTGGTGGTAGATGCCTGTAATCCCAGCTACTCTGGAGGCTGAGGCAAGAGGCTTGCTTGAGCCTAAGAATTTGAGGTTATTATGAGCTATGATGCCACAGTGCTGTACCCAGGGTGACAAGAGTGAGATTGGCAAAAGAAAAAAAAGAAAAGAAAAGGAAGAAAGAAAGAGAGAAGAGAGAAAGAAAGGCTAATTCTGGGAGGGGCAGTCTTCAGGGTCAGCAAGGCACCCCAAAGCATTAGAGTATAGAAACATGGTGGGCCAGATTTGGCCCATGGACAGATTGCCAACCCATGGGCCAAGGAAACAGAGGTGATATTAAATACCAAACATACAGCTGTCATAAAAAATAAATTAAGATTAATTAGAAATATCTCACAACGTTTCTTAATCCTTGCCAGAAAACATTAAAGAGAGAAACTGTAATTTATGACACAGGTTCAGCATATCTAAGCTAAAAACCTGAAAGGCCACAATCTGAAACTTTTTGAGCACCAACATTCTGCTGTAAGTGGAAAATTTCACAGCTGACTTCATGCTACAGGTCGCAGTTAAAACACAGTGAAAACTTTGTTTCATACAAGTTATTTAAAATATTGTATAATTTCCTTCAGGCTATGCATATGAAGTGTATATGAAACATAAATGAATTTCATGTTTAGACTTGGGTCCCATTCCCGAGATATTTTATTATGTGTATGCAAATATTCTAAAATCTGAAAAAAAGTCAACACCTAAAACATTTCTGGTCCCGAAAGTTCTGGATAAGAAACACTCAATCTATAATAGGAAACAACTTGTATCCTGTTAACCGTAGGAAAGAGCTTCCCCCAATTTGGCCAATTATTCTGTTCATTTTGGTCTTTTGTCTCCAGAACTAAATACTCCCTAACCTGCTCATTCTTTATCTTCACAGAGAAGGGTAAGAGCCAGAACAGAGCATGGAATTCTTAGAGTAGTTAGTGTCAATGCAATTACATCTTCCCAAGGCCTCTAGTAAAGTATTAGTGTGATTTCTGTGTTCTCATCATTTTACCCATGGCTAACTGAACGTTCCCGGAGCTCCTAATCTAATTATAGCATTGTGAATTCCTCAAGGGCAAGGATGGCATTTTCTTTCTCATGTTACTCCTTTGCTCAAATCTTCTCATTGGCTGCCCACTGCAGTTATGGTACAACCCCAAGTCTGTCCAGGGCCCTCTGCCTTCCCAGCCCCGCTGGCTCCTGTGCCTGCCTATTGTTTCAGATGCAGCTTTTGACAAGTTCCCTGTTTTTCAGTAGCTACGTTGCTGGTGTCTTGATAGATGAATGTGTCAGGTCTTGCTTTCTGGCTGCTCCTTCAGTCTGTAATAACTTCTACTCTTTCCTGGTCTCATTCTTCATTCTTGAGGCCTTACCCTTCTCATCAACAGTGGGTCTCTGATCAGCTGTGCGTGCTATTCCTTCACACTGCTTTTAGCAGCTTTAGTCCGGCGATCAATGTCACCACCTTCTAATATTAGTCTCTTCCGTTAGTTCCTGGTGCCAGGAGCTGCTCAATAAACACTCACTGAATGAATGAATGAACAAAAGCAAATGCATGGCCTCTTGAGGAACAGGGAGAAGTCTGGAGAACACGGTGGGAGTGACCACCGTGCTGTGAACATTGGCTCTTGAATATTTCTAGTAGCTTGGTAAATCCTCACTTATATTTGAGGGCATTTTGAAGCAATAGCAGCACAACAGAAAGTAGTTCAGAAAGACTCAGGAAAGAATTCTCCGTGTGTCCAGAGAAAGAGGGAATCTCAAAGGGCTTTCAAACCTTCTGGGGATACTCATAGGCAGGACCCTTCCATGATGTTCCTAGAGGATGGAGAGGGATGGAAGATGAGGCATACAATCCTTATTTAGTGCTACTTGGCCAAACTATATATATATATTTTTTTTTTGAGATGGAGCCTCAAGCTATCCCCCTGGGTAGAGTGCCATGGCATCACAGCTCACAGCAACCTCCAACTCCTGGGCTCAGCGAGTCTCTTGCCTCCGCCTCCCAAGTAGCTGGGACCACAGGCACCCACCACAATGCCTGGCCATTTTTTGGTTGCAGCCATCATTGTTGTTTGGCGGGCCCGGGCTGGGGATTCGAACCCGCCACCTTAGGTATACGTGGCTGGCGCCTTAGCCGA